>JBAJNP010006987.1:0-23907 GCA_036877545.1 Yasuhikotakia modesta | reverse complement strand
TCTGTTTTCACACCACACATCAATCCCTCAGCTTTGCTATCTCCCTTTTTTGTGAATTCTTCATTTTCTTCAGTTTTTAATGGAGTCTCTTGGTGTTTCTCAGTCTCTGTTATTTTGCTGGTATCCACTTGATCTTTCTCCATATGCTCAGATGTGTTTGCTTCTGCATCAATAATGCTCAAAGTCTCATTTTTTGGGGAACTCAAATTCTTTGACTTTTCCTTCATGTTCTCTACTGCAGGGGTCTTTTGTTCATTCTCAATATTTTCAGGTGCTGGCTGTATGTCCAGTGTGGGAGTGTTCACTTCTACAGATTCCACTGGAGCTTCTTTCTTTTTCACTTGTGTCTCTTTCTCTTTGTCTGCTAATTTTGAGGATTCTTTGGATTTGACTGTAGCATCTTTTTTTGCATCATCACCCTTTTCTTGAGAAGTAACATCAATGGTCTTTTCATCCGGCTGATGATTTACTTGAGCTGTTGTTTCAGGATCGTGAGACTGCTGAGATGTTTTGTCCTCAGGTTCAGTTATTGATTTTTCTGGCATTTTCTCCTTTTCTCTTAGATCTAATTTTGGGACATAATTCTCTGTTTCTTTAGCTAGTTCATCTGTCGTCTTTGCACTGCCTTCTACAGAAATATCTGATGACGCTATTTTTGCTTTTCCCTTCATGTCATCCTTCAGATCTTCTTCGTTCTGTACAGTCTTTGTGTCTATTTTCTCATCTTTACCTTTATCACCAGTTACATGTTTTGTAGGAGTTTTATCTTGAGTTGGTTCAGAGTCAGCATCCATATCCTGTTGTACCTCAGAAACAGACATTGTGTTTTCAACCAGTTTGTCCTCTTCATTATCACTCTCTTCAGTCGGTTTGACATCATTTTCTCCTGCCTTGACTTCATTTTCTTCTGTTTCTAAATGAGATCTTTCTTCATCACCACCATTCTCCAGGGCTGGTTGTGGTTCTTCCTCTTTAGCTCCTTGTGAAATGTCACCTTCTGTATCTTTCTCAGCATTTGTCTCATCTGGTTTGTTACCCTCATTCTCTCCACTGCTATCAGATGCAGTGTCTGATAATTCGACATCTTCTCTTGTAGTCTCTGTAATTATCTCTTCAACAAATTTGTACTGAGGCTCTGCTTTTCGACCTCCCCCCTGCCTTTTGACACAAGGGAGAGTATAGATGGGTGACTGTCTGTAAATGTAAGGTACTGAAATATGTGCATCTGAGACTGTAGAGTACCTTGACTCTTCACCTTCCAAAAGTTTCCTGTGGGGAGATAAAAAAACTCATTCATTACAGATATGTGCACCTAACAAAAAGTTGCAGATAACAGAGAAATGTTTACAAAAGTGTGAAATTTCACACTGACTCAGAAAGTGATACTAGACACCACCATTTTATCTCTTTCAAATATTTACTGACTCTTAAAATGAAAAGCATAGATCACACAGTATCAGTGTTTTGTTCATAAATCAAACATTATCAGTGTATTGTTCATTGATGAAGCTCCAAATAACAAACCCAACCTTAAACAGAATAACAAATTCTGTTAATCAGCCACAGTTACTTCAAAATCTGAATTATCCTGTATATTAATCAGTGCATAATCAATCAAAAAAGTACCGTACCTGTATGAATAAATTTCAGCATCCAGTGCCATTTTTACATTGAGGAGATCCTGGTACTCTCTGAGATGGCTGCTCATGTCATATTTAGCATTTTTCAACTCGAATTCCAGCTCTCTTATTGTGTCCTGCACCAGATAAATACAATGGAAATGCACCAGAAACACACACACACACACAAATTGTTAGTTCTGAATGTTAGCATATTGAAATAACAATGCATAAATAAGTACATACAGGCTTACTGTATAACCACACACAAAAAGAATATTCTTTAAAGTTATGATATGAATTGTTTGATCATAAGAGCATTTGCATGCTTACCTGAAAATGATGGATTTCCGCATTGTGGCGTTGCTCAAGGTCATATAGTTGCTTCTCCAGTGCCTCTCTCACACCTTTCATGGAGTCGAGCTCAATGTTCTTGGACTGGAGATGTCTCCTGTGTTCATTTATTTCTGCTTTAGTAGCCATGAGGGCTTCTCTGTTGACCTCAGCAGCTTTGGTAAGTTTGGCAAGCTGTGCACGGAAGCGCTCCTCGTGTCGGGTGTCAGTGGTGGTGTGACCTTCAAGTTGCATCCTGATGACCCTCAGAGCTGCAGTGATATCACTTCTACTATAATCACACATTTCTGCCATCACTTGACCTTCCTGCATTTGGGCCATCATCTCTGCCACTTCGCTCTCGTGGTTCTTCTTCAGGAAGCTGATCTCATCTTCAAGTGCTTTTGCTTTCCTGTCCATCTCTTGTTTGGCTAAATATGCATCATTTATGCATTTCTTTAGAACTGAGATGCTGCCCTCAGCATCAGCACGACCATGCATCTCTCTATCATACTTCTCTTTTAAAATGTTAAACTCATCCACCAGGTTCTGACGATTGATCTCAGTCTGATGCTTCTGAAGGCTCATCTCATGAACTTGCTGCCTCAGATTGTTCATTTCTGATTCATACTCTTTGGACAGACAGGCAGAGGATTTTGCTTTGAGTCTAATGGTTTCAATTTCTCTCTCCAGGGCTCTGTTCTGGTTCTCCAGGTGATGGACTTTCTCGATGAATCCAGCAAAACGGTCATTGAGCCCCTGCAGTAATTCTTTCTCATTTATTTTCCTTCCTGTGAATTTATTTGAATAATCTAAGCTATCGCCTGGTTTAGCCCCGAATTCAGTTGCGAGCTCGTTACCTCTCAGTGGCGTTGTGGACACAAAGGTGAAACCAGTCCTTGAGATGAGTTGCGATGAAGGACGTGCCGCTTGATTCCGGTACTCATCCCGCGTCCTGCCAGGTGAATGAAGAAGACGCTCCATCGTGAGGCTAATGCGTTTTCTTCCGCAGCGTTTAGTGAAAGAACGGTGCTCTCTCTATTTATACTGAAATAGGTGCAAGGTTTGCGGAATAGAGATATCCATACTGTCTAAATGCACAGATTCAGCTCTAACAGCTCAGCATCCTGCGCATTCATTCACTCTGACAGCGATCTCAAGGGGACGCTGTAACGCCACACCGCTCACATTCCTGCAAACTCGCGTGCAAACACAGTGTTTCTTATGATTTTATTTGGTAAACTTCACATACATAAAATATACATTTAACTGTATATACTTAAAACATATGCATGTTTTATGGTCTGTAGTGGCTTTATTATTTTTATATTATTGCCTGTCAATCTTGTTTATTTAAAATGTGCTGGTATTTGTATGTCCTATTCATGTAAATGTTTTTATTAACCATAAATAAAAATCTTGCAAACCCAGCATTTAATATGTGGGATTTATTTTACGTAGCCAAACAGTCATAAAGGATAAACAACGCTAGTATGTGAAGTCCTGTTATCTTCCTCTATGTAAGTGCGAAAAGCTGTTATTGATTTACATACAATTACGCTGATTGTTATATTTGCACATATTTTATGTACTTAAAATACGTTTGACAATAAACATATTTAAACAAAATATCCAGCTGTCATTTAATGTGTATTATAAACTATAAATATTTTGCTGGCTAATTGTTTGACAGTTCACATTACACTGGTTCTTTCATAGTTACCATCTAACGCTACCAATACTTATTGGACTTATCGGACTGGAGAATATTATCAAGGTTATATACATGAGTGAAGGTATAACAATACTAGAACTTAACAACTATTTTGAAGGTAATAGGTAAAACCAGACAGTAATATACAGGTAGGTGCTCTCTCTCAATCAGCAGCTGTATTTTTCTCTGTTTTTAAGGACTCAAAGAACCTCTGAATTTGATATGTGTCCCTTCGGTCACGCTGAAGTACTTTTCTCAGTCTATTTCTGCATATGACCCATTCAGTAGAGACTCGTTGTAGCATCAGGCCTTGTTTGTAATGTTCAACTGCAGTTGCCTCAGAACCCAGCCTGTAGAGTTGGAAATCTCCATACATGCGATGCCAGGCTTGAAGATCGGTTGGCTTTAGGTCAGGCAGAGCCAACAGCTCACGGAACTTCTGTTCTGCTTTTGCTGCCTGCCTTACTTCCGCGTACCTCAGAGCTAACTCCAGCTGGGGGTATATGAAGCCTGGATTCAAACTGGCACCCTTTTCTAAATGGTGAATGCAAAGGTTAAGCAACTCTGGATTGTGCATGTCACTCAGCTGCATGGCTTTCCAGCGATAATTGTTAGCTATCTCATGATGTAATTGGGACGAGTCTGGTGTTTTCTTTAGCATTTCCAACAATACCTCCAGAGCCATGTCATAGCACTGTTCTTTCTTCATGAACTTGGCAACCCGCAAAACAACACTAAGGGTATCCGGAGCCATTCCTAGAGCTTTTCTCATGTATTCCCATGCCTCTGCATTTTTTGTGTTTTTGTAGCACTTGAGGCCCAGATACACATAGATCATTGCATTATCTGGGTCCAGTTTAAGAGCTTTCTTCAACTGTGCTACAGCAGGAGAATCTTCAAAACGTACCCGATTAAACTCACCAACCTCCAGTCCCTCCAGACAGAAAAGAGAAAAGGCATAACCTGTGTTCCATTCCTTGTCATCTGGATCTGTGTTTAGTGCTTCATAAAAACATTCCTTGGCCCTGATGTAGGATTTTTTAGAAAACTTAAGAAATGACCAGGCTTTTTCACTCTGAACTTCTCTGTGCAGATCCGTTGGAGATGGGGTGGGGAACACTGTAATAATATCATTCACTTTTTCTATGCAGGTTTTTGTTTCAGCCTCATTTCTCATGATGCTGTGCACCCAGGCTAAGTTTCCATACGTCACGATTAAACTTTTTTCATTGTCTGAGTGTTCCAGCAGTGCCAGCTCCAAATTTTTAAGTGCCTTGTCATTAAAACCCTGTAGATGTTTGATGAAGGCCAAAAAGTTGAAATCTCTTTGTTTTAAATTTCCTCTGTACTTGCTATTGACCGCAAGTCTTTCACAGACTTTCACTTCAAGGAAATTAAGATCAGCATCTTCTTTTTTCAAGCCCCAGGTGAAGTGGCAGGACAATTTTTTAAGATCTTCCTCAGACATTTCCTATTAAAGCAGATTTGTTTCAGATGTTTACACTTCAGTACATTTGCTTACATTTACTTGTTTACACTTTAAGTACATTTTTATTAACAAAATATGTTTACGTTATGTTTACTTTACTTAATGTGTATTTGACTGAACAGATTACTTTCCTTAGAGAAACATGATAAATACAAAAATTAAATGTTAATTTTCAGATTGTACTTTATCTTAGTTCTTATTCTTAATTTATTTGAAACAACATTTTATATTATCATCCTATATGAACTTACAATTTATTACCACTTTGATACTATATTAACATCAATCAATACATTCTTACTATAGTGTTGACACAACACTGAAACGTTTAAAAAGTCTTACCTTCTGCAAATAAAGCACAAGCTCTTCTGGTTATCTGACTTTACACTGTCACAGGACGGGGGATTGTGGTATTGTCACCTCTGGTAGCACTGCTTTTATTGTTGCGACAGAGTTAGTTAAGTTTCACTTTCCTATTAATACGCAATATACGTATAAACGAAACTTAGAACACAGCTTCAGTAAACAACACAAAATGAAGTGGGTTGTAATGAAACTTTTCATTCCATTTCGTGCATATCAATATGCTTAAATTAAAATGAGGGGCTATGCTTTATTCCATACTAAAATTAAACAATGTTATTAAAGTAAATGCAAACATGTTTTCATTACCATTTGTATAACCACAGTTTTACTACAAAATAAACTTTTTTTTTCAAACCATGCTTAATTTGTTAACTACACGTTTTTGTCTTATTTGTAGTAAAACAGTGGTTCATTGGATACCATATCAAGGATATTACATAACTTATGATAAAGGATGAAATACATGAAGACTAGACAATAAGGTGTGGTTTACATAATAACGTATTGGGCTTTTAATATCATTTAATAGTGCAGACAAACAATTTGAGAAGTAAATACAATCTGAGAAGTTGATTTGTCGAATATACCTACACAGTAGGAAATAAAACAGCATTAGTATTGAGAAGTATTTAAAGAGGGGCAATGTCTCCATCTAGCGGCTATACCGTATAACTATTCAGTGTTTATACGCGTATATAAGCGCAGTAGCACGTGCGTCCGCGTGCGTGCTGAGACTGAGCAAAAACACTGAGGCCCTGTAAGTAAAAACGTAAACATTTTGATAACGTCCATGTTTGATGCACCGATTAAATGTTGTTTTACTTTTTTGGCAACATTTGAAGTGTGCTGTAACAAAGAAGCCATAAACATTGGTTTTAAATGCATTCTTTTCATGGACGCCATTTCGTCGCCCATTTGAACAAAAATTGAGGTAAACGCTTGTTTACAACAGTTAATATAAAGTTTATTTAATTGTCAGTTAATTCATAGCAGTCAGATAGACAACTACAACCGTGACATGCTGAGATAGCTAAAATCAATCTGTTTATCCATTTGTGTTAGTTTGTCAGTGGTTTAAGAAGAGAGAACATCACCACCCATAGGACCTGACAGGCAGTCAAAGGTATGTGTGTAATTTCTGCTGTCACATGTCAGAATGGTAAATATCCACAATAATCTGTCAATAGGCTTGTATATTTTTCAAATTAAGATTTGCTGTCTGAATATGTTTACGTTTTACTGCAAAGTAGTTTACATATTAAGTAATTCAGTGAACATTCATGTTTATAAATGTTTTTGTTCTGTTTCTTTGTTTATTTCTTGTACTGGTAATATTTGTGAGATACACAATACTAAGTTTGCTTTTTCTAAGTATGCCATTCTTAGCAGCAGTTGTTTTTTTTCTCTGTATAGACAATCTTTTCTTCCTTTGTTCTACTTCAGAAAACTACTGTGAATATTTTACCATTGATCTTGTTCCACAGGTTTAATGCAAATAACGTTTTTATCTTCCACTTCAGCCTAAATTATTAATGTTTGTGGTTATTGCTATTTGTCATCATTTATATTGTATAGCCCTTATGTTTAATAAGGTACAGTTTCTGCTTTAGAAATATATAGAGAGGAAATTGGAAGAGAAGGCAGTTTGCTTGGCTTTTTGTCTTTGCTAACTGTGTAGATATCAGCACTCAAATGGACATTTAAGTCTGTATCAGTCAGCACATGGATGTGCCTGATGGGCGTTTTTGCAACTCTCTCTTTCTTCACTCCTGGTCAGTTGGGCCTTACCCTGATGATTGATTTCCTATGGTGACAGGCAGTAAACAATATTGAAATGAGATGTGTGTAGGTTTATATACAAAACCTCACAGATATAGTTATCTGATGATTCTGTTATGTGACAGTGACAGTTGTGTGACATTGATGTGACATCTATCTTGGGTACTGATGGTTCGGATAATATTCCAGTTTGAATGCTGCAGGCTCTGCATGGAAAATGTATGGAATAAATATGTTTTAAATATGTTTTATTTTGGCATACCTCTTTAAAAAGGCTTGATTGATTGATTTTACATATTTCCCATTGATTTCACAAACCACCACACGGCCGTTCTCAGGCACTAACAAAGCCAGATTTAAAGCATTGTATCCTGTGTACATGCCTACTGGGGGCTCCAAACAACTGTGTATTTACAAACATATAATGTTAACATGTAATAGCCTTCGTTCACCTACTCATGTTTTATTGGCCTGTATCAGTTTAGCTAGCTGTATCAGTTACACTGAGCTTGCTCAGGTGCCAAAGTCATAAGACGCTTGGGGTCTTCCAAAGTTTTCTTGAAATAGTGAAATGCGCAATTAAAAAGGAAATGGGACTGTGCTGACATCTAGTGTGGGCGTATGGAATTACATGCAGATTTTACAGTGTGATTTGCTTATTGTGTGCTATGGATGGCATATCCAAGTGTTTTTTATACAAGCACCAGATGTAGCTTGGTTAGTGCTGGATGCTCTTTGAGAGAGTTATTCACTGCAGTAGGGAATTATCTGCTTGTGACTTTTGCTGATAAGGGAAGATTTGCATACCCACTTGTAAAGTCAATAGACTTTATGTACATTTATACTGTAACCATTGATGGGGAAGACGTGCATAAAGAATTTTATAATAAGACAGGTAGCAGCATTATTTACATTTGTTCAGTCAGTGATGCTTTTATTAGTATAAAGGAGTACAAAGACAGTCTTTGTTATTGAGTGTTTTGTAAATTTGCAGCTCAGTGTTTTAGAAGTTGGTTTATCAGGGTGGCATTTACAAATTCAATACAAAGCTGTCAAAAAAATTAGACACACGAAATATTCAGGCAGCTATACCTTTAAGAACTAATGTTTTAATCCATTTATTTCAATCTAATGCATTAGCATTTTGTCTTTTTTTATAAATAACAATAATGATACATGATTTGTTATAATTTAAGCACATAAAAACCTGCATATTAAGCCAATACATGTCAAGAAGAGGCCAGTAGTACAAATCATCTTAATGTTTGAAGCCTGACTTCAAACAACAAACCAAAAGAATAAAGACTACTGTTTGTTTAGCTACATTCACAGGTATTTCAGTGGCTGTGGGGAATGGAATGCTATGATTTGTTGATATGTGTTGTAGCTCTAGATAAAGAAATTGTGAATGACATATAATTTACAAGAACTGTGATTTTGAGATTACGAGTGGCTTTCAGGCTGCACAGATTTTCAGTGCTGACATCTTGTAACACCTAGTTTTCATTTATATTAAAAACTTTATACTAGTCACTGCTACAGTGTCTAATATATACAGTGTCTACTGCTATACCTTATTGATTAGATAAAATGTGCACCTAAAAGCATGTTTGATGTTGTAAAATCAGTACTGTATTGATATGGACATTCAGTGCATAACACTCAAAAGTATATGGCCGAGACATTAAAGTTACTGAGTTAAAGGGACTCTTTAAAATGGTGCTGTTCTGCATTTGGTACTGTTTAATAGGTTAGAATGGTTGACGAGTAAAAGTGTCTAGACTCCCCCTTAAGTGTTTGTTATTGTGTTGTACTGCTCTCTAGTGGATGTCAGTATGTCCACACATACTCAATGAAGAAACCTTTTTTCTTTCAGAAAACGTTCTTATAGCTATGGCCAAGCTTATAAACAAAAAATTGTTTTATTAGTCGGTCTTTGTAAAAGCGCACATCGACTCTACCCGTGTATCAATTGCTTCTCACACAGTAACAGATTCAAGTGTAAGTGTGTCAAATGGTAAAACTGTTTACTTCGTCTCATTACTGGCATTTCAAACGGCATGTTCGTCTGCATTTCACAGTAAGACAACCAGAGCACAATGCTTAGAAAATATTGCCACTGTTAAAGCTCCCAAAGGAGAAGCGCACTTCCTCCGTCGATTCGGTAATTAGGTATGCAGGGATACAAACAAATCTCCCTGCCCACATATAAGTCATCAGCAGTGAAAATGGGGCATGACTACCGCTGTCTTTGAATCTTGCTCGCGCTACTCGTAATGACACAGAAAGGTGCCTGTAAATAAACCGTCTGCGTTTCCCCATTGCTCCGGGAAGCTTACGTGACGCTAATTGTTTCTGCTATTTGTGCCAAGTACCCACTGTTCTCCGACACGTTCTGCAGACAGGGCCCGGTCCCTCGGCTGCTCTCGGTGTCTGTTTAAGGACTGAAAGGATGCCTCTTGCCATCTGTGAAAAGTGCCTGTTTTTCTTTTCCCGTTCCTGATTGTGTTTTCTCTTCCTTTGGCTGTCAGTGCATCACCTTGATATTTGCTCAACCCTCTCGGAGGGGTCGGTTGAAGAATCCCTCCACTGTAAAAACAAGAAGAAAAAACATGAAACTGTAAATATGAAACAAAATTATTCAGGAGGCAGCGCCTGTGTTTTTTTCACCCAAATGTAACAAATACAAAAAGTACACAAATACAATAAAAAAAGTGTATTTTTTAAACTGTTTTCATAAACGAGCGGTTGCAACTTTTGCTAATATGCTTTAGGAACTAGCAGCTTAATATAGACAAAAATCCTTGTGACATTTCTCAAAATGACCTTTTTACATTGTTTTTCTGCTGTAGCCTACACTACCAAAAATGCATCGGAATACTTATAATAAAGGTTGTTTTTAACACAAGTATTGTAAATAAAAAAGTTAAAGTCGTATAAACAGGCGAAATGTATTATATCGAAATCTACACACAGTTAAAATGCTGATATTCTAGAAGGAAACTATGCTGTACTTGCAGTCTTGCAGCAAGTGGCAGTGTTGTCTGTGTAATATCACATTTATGCAGCAGTTCGCCATTGAAAACAGTTTGAAAACTACTGCGATCACTAGAACTGGCTCCATAGCGGCCACGTCAACGTTTATTTTATATTGTATACATTTTTTTACACCTTTTTTATTTTAATAAATTATTTTAATTATTTATTTATAATCAAATTATCTTTTAATAACTAAGTTATTAACATTATTTAACATTACAACAAAAAATGCAAATGTTTGGCCTTTGGGTTCATTTTCATTTCATATTAAATACAATTAGTAGTGGTTTCATTTAGAAAACATTATCTAGAGAGTAATACAGCCTTAAAGGAAAGGCTTAACCAAAGGTAATACGAATAGATACTGTAGAAATGTGTCAGCCGAAAGCTTTGTGGAGCCTCATGTATCTCACAGATACGCTGTTACCATTATTTTATTTTACCTTTATATCTCCACCTCATTGTAACGATGTACCCGGTCTGCATAAAATTACACTTGAGTGGCAGGTGCAGATGTTTGACTTTCAAATCACTTAGGTATTTTGTTTATTAACCTTGCATGTAAATAAATACAGATTTAAATTTCTATGGAGATGCGCATGGAAATGACAGTCCTCAAAACATCAAACAAACTGCTTGAGGGCAATCGCACCATTGCAGGCCCTCTAATGTTAAAGGCACTGACACCTGAAACAAGGTGCAATAAAGACAAATGTCATTTTTCAGAAACAATTAGCAAGAGAGCCTTCGTATTTGAGGACTGCTGGTCTTTGGGGCTGTCGACTGTTGCACTGTATGGCGGTGCAAGGCTGCCTTATGTCATTCTATATGACTTTTGCCATTGTCAGTCAGGTTTCTATAGTGCCACACCCACACACACACACACACCACTTTCTCACATTAACATTAAACAGTGCAGAGATTTGCCACTATTCAAACCATGATTCCTCTGTGTTTTGTGCTTGTAGAGAGTTTTAGTGAGGACTACGATACATAAGAGAAATCTTGTTATATTACTTATTGTGTTTAGAACGAGAGTAGTAGTCTGAGATCATCTGTATTTCAACTTTAGAGTTTTTTAAAAATTATATTTCTATTATAAATATTTTAGAAGTATTATTTCAGAATTATATTTTTAGATTAAATTTAAAATGTAGACACCACAATCCAAATTAAGAGTGTACAATATTGTCTTTAAATATCAGAAATAATAAACACTAGGCCTTTTACCTATATCCACCTATTGTACATATAACAGCTGGTTATATATGGCTTTAGCATTCTAGCATTTACCTGTGTGTATAACATATATATATATATATATATATATAATCATAGTCTCTATAGACATGTATCTATAGATACATGGTTAAAAAATTGGCTTACACCCATTTCTCTGTTGCAGGACTGTGTTGCTTGTCCTCCCAGAAAGCAGCAAACATATGTGATAGGAAGCCTCAGTTCTTTTATCTTCATACTGCTGACACTAGGCCTATTTACACCACCCAGTGCATCGAAAATGGATGTCCTTTTAAACAAAGTCACTTCATTTTCCTTCCCCATTATTCTTCCTTCTGCTTGTGAATGTCCTATAATTGCCATAGTTGAAGTGCTAATGATAATGTTATAACTYGGATCAATTTGCTGTGGCAATTGGACCTTTTTAATTGAGTCGATTATCAAGACCGTGTGTGTTGAAGCTTACAGCGGGAGCGCCAAAGAGAACTCTCCTCAGGTCGAGTGTATGCGTGTGTAATGTTGCCTATAAGTGCCCTGGGCTAGTGATAAGGGCTTGGGGAGAGAAGATGAGGAGAGCAGGGCAGATCACAGAACATTCCCTTTAATATTCCCAGACACTCACCACATCTGAAGTTAATCCAATCATGAGGGGGTTGCCATACTTTCATCAGGCCCAGACGCACTAGCATAAGGTCAAGAGCAACTTGTATTAGCAACAATGATGTCAGAGAGAAATGGTGTAGATAATTGACTTTCAGTTTCTTTTCAGTGGAAACCCTGACAGCGAGACGTCTTGGTGTAAAACAAAACCGTACATCAGGTGTGTGTTTAACAACAGCTTCGTAAGAGATGTCTAACTCATGGAGGTGATGTCTGCTCCTATTCCTCAGATGTTATGCGTCTGGAGCAACGGACAGCCTTGTTGAATTATCTCAAATGAAGCAGGAATGTCAACATGTCTCTGTGGTGAAGTATGTCTGCCGAGTCGCAAAACACTCAGTGGAAACATGACTGCAGGTCTTTGTCATGTCATCACATGTCTGAGGCATCAGAGCGATCGCCTGCTGATTTGATGGACTTGATTACCAGCTAGAAATGGCTGGAGGAAGTTCTGTGGTTTTTAATGCATTTCATCTATGATGACGTCTGTCATATTAAAGCTGTGTGCTGTTGTTAAAGCTGAAGTGTGTTGTGTTTAGATGTTGAAGCGCTTTCTCACAGTTGAAACAATCCATTTAATTTAGACCTTATTGTTAGGAGTAACTTCTGATTGTTGCTCTGTAATCCAATTGCTTAGCTGTTGATTAAATAAATTGTTTATAGTCTAATATAAATGCAGTAGGCCAATTGAGTATTCTTCGCCTACAGCATTTTTATGATGTACAGCCTTTTCCATATTATTAATGGCATAGAATATGAATGAATATAGCTTCATATTCAGTGCCAAAAATGTTATTTTTTGGAATAAATCGCATGTCGTACTTCAGCTTTAGGTTGCGGTAATCTCAAAGGATCCTTTCTGTCCCTGTTTAAATGGAGATATTAATTCAAGAAAAAATGGAAAGCATGGGAAAATATGTTTAATGCTCTGTTGCACAAATGTTATGATTTATGAGTGGATTAATACATTACATTTGTTACACAAACATAATACAGGTCCGGTGAAAAGCAATGCTCGGAAATAAATGTTTAACGGTCTATTCCTCAAAAGAACCAGTCCAGTTTGTCTCCTACAGATTCACAGAGGAGAGGCTAAGGCCTTTGTGAGGATACAGGATTCTGCCTAATGTTCCATGAAGACTGTGGTGAATTTATGTTGATGGGACTGTTGACTCTGAACTCTGTAGCCATGATTTTTTCATAAGCCGTGGGGAACAAGAAGTCAGTCAGCTGACAGGTGTTAACACTGAGAATAGCGCTGTGAATAAGAAATGGGGTGCGCGGAAGAGGGCGTCTGGATTTTCTCTTTCTGAACGCCCTCAGAACTTGCGTTTTGCAGCGCATCTGTTAAGTGTGTAGCGGGAGGTTTTACTGGGACTTTGTAAACACCACAATGCATGTCAAATAGGATGAGTCTTGATAGCTGTAAAACATAGAGCCGTTCCTTGCTTATTATCTTTAGCAGAGCTCTGGAGCAATGCATGTATCCTTTCCTTCACATCAGCACAGCCAACCTCGCTTGGGAGAACATTGATTATTTTGGCATGAGCTAGGGAAAGAGAGAGGTGTGATTTTTCTTTTGTACTCCTTGAAAGAATCAAGAAAAATAAATATTTGCCTGCGTATGTCAGAGGGGGGCAAATAGAGTATGTGTTTATGAGCATGTGTACAGGGTTAGTGTCACAGTGATTCTCCGCAGAGGAACAGTCTGCCAACCCCAGGCTGAGCCACATTCTCACCAGTCAACTTTACTGCCTTCATTTGGGCTGACGAATGGCTGGCTGACTTATCAGTTCCTCGGCCTGCAGGCTGTAGTGAGTCCCAGGAGCTCCAAAGGACCTGCCGCTCTCGGCCCAATACATCCGCCTCGCACTCGGCTGACAGGAAGGGGGAAGGTGGTTGTGAAGACTCCTTCAAGAGCCGGGCTTTGTGCAGCTGTTCTGTCGTTCAGGGCCTACCCATGGGCTCCTGCTTTGTTCAGCAAACATACATCAGACAGATATTAGAGTAATCCAAAAGTAATATGTTAGCCAGCATGCCGGGGGGACGCGCTGTTAGAGACAGACTCCTCTGCTGCCCATCCCCTCTGTCAGAGCTCTCTGTGCTACTTTGTGCCGAAAAAATTCTATGGCTTAACCGCTTTGCTTATGTCGTTACTTGAATTTATTTGGAAGTAATGCACCCAGTATTTTATTCTTAATCACACTGCCCAAAGGATTGAGACATATTTTCAGGAGGAAAATACAGCTTGCATGCTCTTATGAAAGCAATATATTACCTAAGCACTTAGCAACCCAGAGAGAGGAAATAAAACTAGCCGCACAGTTCTTGTAGTATGTTTATAAGACTATATTACTATCACAATGAAGCCCCCTGTGGGCTTGAGGCTATGCGTTGTGGCAAGTACTCCATCTGCAGTTGCATATCTTACCCTCAGGTTATTACAATTCAGATTTGTTTGCACCAATTTACCGTTTATTGTGTTTTATGGTTCGCAGTCTGTACAACACCCTTAAATGTACTCTGTGGACTAGTTCATCTATTGCTGAGAGAGGTGTTATCAGATGAAAGTTGCAAATTGGGTTGCGTGCATTTTGTTGCATGCAGGAGGCAAACATTGTTTTATGCACGGCAGATTCAATAGATCAGGCAAAAGAAGGGATGACACACATTTTCTGCCTCGGAATCTTCAGTTAGCTGCACAACACACACTCCATGATCGCTCTGAAAGGCCCCCCTGACATCTCCACATATGGGGGGCCATATGTTTTCAAGATAGACAAGCAAGGGCAAGCACAGCACAGCACAGCACAAACAGCTTCTTGGCATTTGGAGCACTCCGCCTCTGAACAAACCGAAACACAACAACAACAACAGCAGATTCTTAAAGATGCTTGGCATAGGAATTGCTTAAGGCTGGTTCACAGCTAAAGTTAGATCAAAATAGACGAGGAGGAATACAAACCAAAATTGAGCTACCAGTAAGTGCTGGCTGATTTGGCACCAAATGCTGGTTTATAGTTTTTGTATGAAGGTATAATATTGTATACGTTTATATTTCCTATAAAAAAGATAGCCATTTTAATTTAACAGGGTTAAATGAACATGCGTCATCACATGTTTGTAAAACAAAGTTGCATATTGTTATAGTTGCATATTGTTATAGTTGCATATTGAACAGAATAGGTCAATTTTGCTGTATATCATTTTAAGAGGTGGACATAAAATGATATATTATATTGTATTAAGTTAAATTATTAAATATATAACAGTCCCTCACACCCAAAAAAAGCCTCCACAGTTTGTTACAAAATGTACAAAGGATAAAAAGTCTAGTGTTTCCTTGGGCAGTGCCAGTTAGTCCGGCCCTGTTGTCCAAAAACAAAAACTTAAGCAATGGAGTGAAACTTTGTGTAAATAGACAGCTGCATCAATAAGATCCATCTATTCTGAGCAATGTTTTGGGTTCTGGAGAGCTGGTCTGTTGTTTTTTGCTCCATATGGAAAATGTGTTAGTATCCTCTCCCTCCCATGTCTCCTTCCCATGATATACCTCAGAACTGAGGTAAATCTGTAAGACTGACAGCCCTGCTGATGAGACGATGACTTCAGAAAGCATCATCTGACGGCTTCTGCTTGACAGGCTTGCTGTCTGGATTTGCAGTGGCTCCCAGTTCTTTTTCTTTCAGACCTGCAGAATGAAGAGACATCCCTGGACGAGGGGCAGGGTGAGGCTGTCACTCCCTGACAACATGTTGGTCATGATGGAGCAAGAAATCATAATTGTTCAGAGGCCTGTTGATGGTGCCTCTGATGGTGTATTTCCAGGTGCCGGTGTGTTATTTTAAAATAGGCCAACTGTAACCGTAATGTCAATGATTGAAATAAATGTTCTTTGTTTATACTCTTTGAAAATGATGGAGAGAACCTGAATCAATTCCTGTTGTATTTAGTCATTTTTTAAAGCGCAGAACCGCCGTTCGAACCGAAGACAGGATGACAGTGTTTGTTTTGAACTCGGGTTTGAGTGAGGACTGTCAGTTCCGCATCTCAGTGCCATATGTTAAAATGACAGGCCCAGAGAGAGAACAAAAACATCAATCATATTGCTGTCAGCTCTGAAACGCACTCCAAAGCAAATGCTTTCTATTACACAGGTTGAACCAAACTTCGAAATTCTGCAAAGTGCTTCATATGTCCATGTTTCCAGGGTTTGTTAATGCTGGTTGTGGCTTGTGTTACCACAGAGCTCAGGTGGTTTAGCAATGCCTTTAAATGTTAAAGTATTAGCCTTGTTGCTAACTTTGACAACATCATGAAAATAAACTTAGTACTTCTTCTAATGTCTAGTGTTGTCTGATTTTAATAATGATTGAGATTTTTTTTAAGAGATTTTTCACACAAAACAATTTATAGTATCTCTAATGGTAAATTAATTTAAATGGTTAATTAATTGAAAAAAAAACTATTTTTTTCAAGGCACAAAACAAGATGGTCAAACTTTTCAGTTAATATTTTTACATGCTTTGTATCAAAAGATTTTTTTAATGCAGTCAAACTGCTACAGTAAATCAGATCAGTAATGGAAGGTGTTTGCCATCTTCAGGCAGCGCACTGGAAACCAAAGCCTTTGTTCACTCTGTTGATCTACTTGACTCGCTAATCATCCAGGCAATTTATAGGAAGATTGCAGCTATGTATCACTGTACGGTTGTACATTATACATAGAATTATTCAAATACATGAAGGCATGTCATTATTCACATCTTTGGGTGTTACCATGGGGAGGGGGCACAAAATATGTAGCCATGTCTGGGACTGGTTATATATTCTAATGCAGAGCTCAGAATTTCTCTGGTAGTTATTGGGTTTCATCATCTACCTACAGTCTGTATCTTGTGAGAACCTTCTCAACACCCCCCACCCTCTCGAATGTCAGCCCCCAACCACATCACTTAGTGTAACTCTCACATTTGATATGTCTTCAAAAACGTTACACGAGTTCTTTTAATTTTTGCCCTTTTCAGACAATTAATTTAAGCTAAAAAGACAAGGGTTGTGTGTATAGCCTTAGGCCTATTTGCTCACAAAAAGTACCGTGTCAACTCGCATATGACTTTGGAGTTGACTGTGGTTGGACTTGTGAAATATCGTTTTTTATATTGTCTTTCACTTCCAAAGGAATATGCAAAAAATAGGTTGTTATTGTCTTTTATCAAGTTGCCATAAGCTGGATTTAAACCAACCAAAATTAGTACCAAATCATATTAGAATTACTCATTGAGGCTATGTATCGATTTTCACACGGCCTGTGAGTAATCCAAGATCCCCAAGTGCCTAGAGTTATTGCAGGCAGCTGTATTCTCAGATATAGCACCTCCCTGTCCGCTTCTTTCACCATGAGTGTCAGGGTTTGCTGGCTTTGAAAACCACATTGATACTTCAGCTCAACTGAGTGCTCCATATTTCAGCCAGACTGACAACTCTAACTGTATGAAGTCCAGCACAGACTGACAGCAGGATTCTGAAATGTGATGTTGACACAAGGGTAGTAATAGTATCACCTTTCTCTCTAGCAGCCAGAACAATGATCTCCTAATATAACTAATGAGAAAAGGGGTGACTGTATGAATTCTCATGAAACTGTAATTGTCAATCCTTCTCCTTAGTAGTGTGTGTGTGTGTGTGTGAGTGTGATATTAAAGTACTGTTTCTAGCCTTCTGCCCTCTACGTTGACACTTTTACTTGATTACTGAGAAATTATCAGGTTAATCTTCCGTCTAACATTAGCCCTGTCTGGTTTGCAGCAAATGGTGTGTAAACTATTGCGGGTTTGCATTAGCAAATAATAGTCTCAAGAGCTGCAAAAGAATAATAACTAGTCTGTGTTATTTTCTAAAGATTCACGGATTACACATCTTGACATATGGTCCATTAGAATATCTTGACAAATGATCCATTAGTTTAAGTAGTGATGATGAGTAATACTTAAGGAGTGTTAAGGTAATAGAATATTTAGGAAATTACTATAAATGATTCAACATCGTAATGTTCATACCCTTTCAGGAATCAAATATTCCTTGATCTTTAGAGATAAAGGAGATCACTGTACTGTGAAAATATACTGTGACTTTCAGAACTCTAAACTTCCTCTGCAGTTAAAAAAAGAAAACAGTTTCCAGAAACTTGGCTTGCTTGGTAACCGTGAGGTAATACAGGAAGTATGATATGATCCCATCAGGCAGACAGGCTACTTGCCTATTAATCAACTATTGAGGCAAGTGTTTTAGTTTTTCTAACTGTGAAACAAAGGAAACAGTTCAGTTAAAACCACCAAATCAATATAAAGGTAAAACATGTAAACCGTTTTTGTCTCCCATGTCCACTTATGAATGGATGAGTCAAGATGGAAGTTAATATCAGTTCCAAACACGCCTGCACATAGTACAATACCTTTCACAAGTCAGACAACTGTTGAAAGGGTAAATGTAAAAGGGTAAAATGGGGGAAGTCTGTCAAACCCTCTGTGGTTTCTCCATGTCTGTAGCCACTGAGGATCCCAGTATTAGAAAATATTGTTTTCAGCATTAGGAAATATTCAAGAAGCTTGCAGTTTGCTTGTAACAAAGTCTTGACCACTGCAGCCTAACCTTCACAGTTTGTGCAGAAAATTTCAGGGTGAGTTAGGGTGAATCTGTCCTATGACTAATTGTAATGCAGTCTGTGCAAAGAAGCTTTTTTTTTTGATCGATAAAGTCTTTTAAAGTGGAATTTTGGCTGACGGTAAACCAGCACTTCATGTGTGAGGGAGGCAATGCATTTTTTCTCAGTTCACATTTTAAAAGGTTTACACAGGTGTTTTAAAGGCTGTTTATTTCTAAGGGTGGAAAATGAATTATGATTCACACATTCTTTATTAAAAATTATGCTGTAGGAAATATTGAGTGTTTATGTAGTGTTTTATCAATGGAGAACATCTTGACAAGTGGTCTATTAGTTTAAGGTGTGTTGAATAATTATTATGGCTTTTTAATGGAATACAATATCCTGAAAATGACTTAAAATGACCCGCTGCTTATGAAAATAATAAATCCTTTGATTTGCAGAAGTGCGTGTGTTTGTAGTGTTGAAGTTAATGACAGAATGTTGGAAAATAAGAACTTCACAGAGAAAAACATGATTAAAATTTTCGTTTTCTCTCTCATGGGAGTCTGAACTCGAACAGCTACTGCAATTAAGTAACAT
Organism: Yasuhikotakia modesta; assembly: GCA_036877545.1. NCBI lineage: Eukaryota > Metazoa > Chordata > Actinopteri > Cypriniformes > Botiidae > Yasuhikotakia > Yasuhikotakia modesta. The sequence continues at coordinate 4,423 of JBAJNP010006987.1, read as the reverse complement.
TGAGTAATGACTCACTGTTATTATGCATTATATACAATTTACTTTATAAAGTGTTGAGCACTGTAATCTGTACACATAATGTATGTAATCATCTATAATCCATACAGCAGATCATGTTTAAATATCTCTTATGTGTGATTACCTAAAGATGCATTTTCTGCTGAGTGCATCTGTTGGAAAATCAGTTTTATTACCCAGAGTCCTTGCAGGAAAACAAAGGCTTTCCAGGCTTAATTTTTTAATAATTAAATCATGATTTCGTTTGTTTTATCACCATTAGCAACATGACTCAAACTCAGTTGTGTTAGCTCAGTAACTCACGGAACGCAACTTTACAGAATAGAGAAAACATTCATTTAAATCATTATATGTCTAGATTCTATTTTCCAATTTAGCTAATAAAGTATATAAATGATTCATGGAAGACACATACATAATTCATAATTAGATTACAGCTTGATGGAGTGGAAGTTATTAATTGTGAAGATACACGTGCCGTGGCTAATTCTTGAATTCATTTTTTGTAGTTTTCTTTATTGGCTGTCTGAGCTGTGCTGTACCGCCGTGTCTGATTATCAAGCCGCATTAACACATTGTTAAAGCAAATTATCTCTTTCGTGGGACAGAGCAGGCATTAGTGATGGCCGCAATATGCATTTGCCTTTAAAACTTAAGGGGGTGATTTAATTTATTGAAAGTGTCAGATGGCCCCAGTAAGTAATTATTTCAAACACCCGGAAGATGGCAGCTAATATATTCCAGTACTGTAGGGAATAGGCTGTGACTAAGCTGTCCGTTTCTATGTCCATCTAAACCAGCGGTGCTCATGCGATCTGAGCTCTACAAAGCTTGTGTGAAGTTAGATGTCAGAGAGATATTTTAGAAGAAATGGTTGTGCTAGTGTAACCCTCTTTAAGAAGCATTGAATTACGTTGGTAAGAAGGTAACAAGTGAGTATCTTGTATTTACTGGAACACTTACAGGGTGGGCACAGATTAGCTTGCAAACAAACTTGCAAATTGTTTCAACTCTTAAACACCATAGTGCATTGAATCTTAAGAAAATCACTGTATCCACACTGCTTGTGTTGTCATAATGCAACATTACTTCATATTCTCTATACTGTAACTCTGTTGAATTTAGCAGTTCCAAGGCATTTGGCTGTAATTGTGGCTGGTGTGTAAACATTTAAATCAGATTATCTCTTGTTTTTCCAGTCTTTAAAAGTTTGTGTAAAGTTCACTTTATTTTCGCAAAATTCCAAATGTATTCACGATTGTATAGTTTTTAGCTGCACTGTATTATTGATTAGTGCCAGAATTTATTCACTAGTTACCTAGGCAGATTAACCTGTACTTTGAGCATTATGACACAATAATGTGCTGTTTTTCTTGTGAATAGCACTTTGAGAACAATCTGGCTACAGGCCTCGCTTTATCTGGACAGATGGAGACCATAACTCAAATCACTGAGTAATGCATTTATCTCCTGCTTACACCCACAGATCTTTAATTGAACCCAAACCGTCTGTCAGATGTGTTTTTGTACCTCTTTTATGTTTAATCTACATTTATGTCGCCCAGCTTTGCTTCACATATGACAGGAAATAAGCCGCCCTCACCTGTCAATAACATTTAAGTGCCTTTGGCCACATTCGTGGAAGACAAACAGGGTCCTTTAATTACCCCAATAATGATGGCCCCTTTAACATTCATGAGAATCTTGTATTATCTATCGATTCAGTCGCACACAGTGTCTTGCTGACTTGCACCTCTGCCTAATTCCCATTACTGGGAACACTGTACCCTTATCAAGCCAAACAATACAGCATTAGACGCAGAAAATATGAGGAAGCATCTGTTGGCTTCAGGAACTCATGAGTCTCCAGTGTAAAAAACACAACAGAGAAAACAGCTTCAGCCTCCTCATGTGGACGACCTCTCTGTGACCTCTGTGTGTGTGTGTGTGAACTCTAAGGTAAATATGATCATGTGCAGATAAATCAGAGGACACAATCTACCTCGTTTCATGTGGGATGGGATGAACGAGGTTGAAAAGACAGGAGAGACCCCAAAATAGAGGCTGGCTCCTTGCCTATGAAGCTGTCTCTGAGATATGCCACAACGGCATCCGATTCTTTTCCCTTACCTCAATACCAGCTGCTATCTTCTTCCTCTGTGCTATGTCTCTGTGCTCTTTAAGACAAAGGGTAATAAACCTATAAATTGTGTGTCCTGCAGAAGGTATAGACATTCTGTCTCAGTACTGCTGTTAGAAGTGCCATAAAGCACCCTCAAAGTCATAGATAAAGATTTAGAGTTATTTAACATCCTTCTCCTGTACTAAATCAGTGCGATAAGAGAATTAAGTGATGACCATTGGTTCTTTGTCCTTAGTCTATTGATTTTACCTCCTGAAGGATCCAGTATGTTATAATTATTGAGCTTTGAATTTGATTCAGGTTTACAGAGTAGAGATGGTGGTGTCTTCAATCTTAATGTCGTCCAATAAAAAAAATATCATTTGCAAATGTACTTTTTAATTTCCCTTGGTTTTAGATGTTTAGTATTATCATTTTCACTAAAACAGGTGGTTTATTTGTATTTCTGGTTTTATTGTAATGAAGACTGTTTCCAGTTCATTAAAATACACATGCATCAGTTCACCAGAGATTCTATGAATCGCCTGTGCCTATTTAAGCTTTAGTGGTAAGTTCTGGCATAAGCGACATTCTTTACCAGCAAGATTTTTTAAAGCAGCTTCCACAGATCTAGACACGCTCTCTGATTTTCTATTGCACGTTCATAGCAGTTTTATGGGATTGCACCTGCTCGCTTGTAACTTTTTGCAAATGGCTCCCTGTGTTGCACTTCCAACCTTCCCCAATACACACACACACACACACACACATTTATAGTGCTGTCTGTGTGCACAAGAGACTATTGCCTCCTGCTACACAAACACACTAAGGGATTGGTGTTTTGTTACAGTAGTAGAACTGTACAGTACAGGTCAATCAATCAACTCAATAAAATGACCAAATGCATTTAAATGCAACTACGCTAGTTATTGAATTTATCTGAGATTTAAAAGCAGGTCTCTATGATGACATTACGGTGCGTTTGCCTTTAGACTAATACACACGCACCTTTTATTACCTATAATAATCACACAGCTACATAAGATACGTTTTTAGTAGGAGGTGACAATCCCATTGGCTCAAATGATCCAGGCTCTTAAATGTTGCACACAGTGAGAATGTTCCTATACGTTAAGTTCATAGGAGTGATTAATTGTGCCGGAAGCCCTGCTTTTCACATGCTTTTAATCTCCATAAACAACCCCATTATATACGACACCTCATCAATACGAGCAGCATTGAAGTAAACACAGGCTGAAGAGTGATGTCATCAACACAAGCCCAGGAACTCATTGAAGAATTGAGGATAGCTGTCGCGGCGCTGACCTCAATCAGAATTAGCGCACTGACAACCGCGGTGATCAGCAGCGGCCGTAAACATGCGACTGTAAATCAGGCGTCACTTCGGCTTTGTGTCTTCCACGCAGTAGTTTATTACGTCTGCTGTCAAGTTGAGCTCATTGTCTTCAGGCAACAGGGTGCCCGTGTGTTTTCCTGGCTGCAGAATAAAGAGAAATAGAGCTCTTGTTGTCTGGCATTTGGAACTGTCAGCGATGTGCCACTCACAAGAGTGTTCACCAGGGAGAGACTGCTATCCAACTGTCTCCTTGTACCTGCTAATTCCTGTTTCTGCTGCTCGGCTGAGCAGGACGCCCATCACCAGCAGCTCCAGGCAGCTGAAACAGTCAACCCCCACTTAACGCTTGACAGTTGGCTCCTTAACAAAGATGCCAGGAATATAATTAAATCATATTTACCTTTGATTCTGAGCCAGCTTTGTAATTAATTAATTCACCCAGGGTGTGTTTGAATTACATTGCTATGACAAGCCGATGTACTTGGGGGACGAAATTTAACTTCTGTTCAGGTTCTTGGTAAAGAGAGCGAATCAGCGAAGTGTTTGCGCTGAAGCAGTAATGACCTCTGTGTGCGGCCCAGCTCTCATCAGGCTGAGTGCTTCTGGCTTAAAGGCTAATGTCTATAGACAAAGGGGTTTCTTACAAAATCGTGTAGCCTTTAATTTTCTCTGACCTTTTGCTGTGAAGTGGGAAGAGTATTCCGGTTGACACTGTGATCACAGTGGTACAAAAATAGCAGCAAAGATCCACAACATCTGCATGATCAGTCTAGACCCAAGCCATGGGCCTGGGTGGACCACCTGCTCCAAGGTAGTGGAGACATTTTATTTTATTGGTGAACAGCTAGTTCTGCTTAAGCTAATTTATTAGTCAGCTATGGTTATCATTTACATGTTTTCATTTGGCAGATGCTTTTATCTAAAGC
>JBAJNP010006986.1:0-23908 GCA_036877545.1 Yasuhikotakia modesta | reverse complement strand
AGAACCACTGATAATCTATCACTAATCTAATCTCCATATCCAACTAGCATTAAATGATCTCACGCTCCACTGATTGGACAGCACAAGTCCGGCTCACCCGGATGACTCCAGCAACTCCACAATGGTGATATATAACACCAGCAACTACCAAAACCAATGCTATTGTGCTACTTACAACTATAAACTGTACTGTAACAAGTTAATGGTTAGCAGAACATCACATACTCAATGCTGGCAAGGTAATGGACACTTTGTCAAGGAAGTAAATCTTCTCAGTTATAAATCTCACTTATAAGCCGATGTTATTAATTGCTACAACTTCAGAATCTTCTGAGATCTCCCACCGGACCTTTTGACATTTGCATTTAATATAATAAACAAGCGTCCTGTTTTACAAGACACAGTAAAGTACTTGTAAGAGCTTTTATTAGGAGCAATATGATGCTTAAATGCTGGATTTGTGAAAATGTTACTGTGCCTTTTCTTACAAAACAGTCCTAAGGTTCAGTGGCGGTGTCAGTTGCTAGTAGATGGTTCATGGTTTCGTTTATGTCATGGGTTTAATTTAGCATAATGAGCAACAACAGAAAAATCCAGGCAAACTTGAGAAATATAACAGCCCACGAGACACAGCAGGACAGCATGTGCACCTAAAGCACATTAAAATTACACAAGAGGCCCATCGTGACCAACTTCAGAGGAGAAACAGAATTTAAATACCACATGGCAGAGATTAGCCATGACCCAGCTAACAGGAAACGTTCTCAGAAAATTGGTTAACATTCTCCCAAATTTCTTCCAAAAATGTTTCATCAAACATTTCTAGAACATTCAAAATAAAAGGTTAACGCTTTGGCTACTTAATGGAAATGTTTGGGAAACATTCTCACAACCTAAAATTGTCAGTTGGGGAGTGGTTCTCCTAGACTGTATCCCAGCTTTTCCGTGCTTTTCTCATGCCCTACCGCCTCCCTGCCGGCTGGAAAACAACAAGCACCTCTTCGAACATGCGGGTCTTTTCAACAAGTCCAAGGAGAGTAACCTTAGAAGGACTGCGTTTCCATTCAAGTACGAGCCTGTTGCGCTAGAATATCTGTCATGGTATGTTAGCTTTGGGGAAGATGGATTCACCGTAACAAAGACGTAATTAGAGGTAAAATGAGAGAGTCTCTATCCCTTAGGGCGACAGATTGTAGCCTCTGTGAATCCTGGGCTTCTAATTGTAGTGCAGAGGTGGCACACAGAAGCTATAGGGATGGGAAAATTTAGATGGCGCTCAGCTAGTGTGAATCCAACAGATTCTTTATCTCTACCGAGTTGTCAAAATGGCCAAAGTTTTACCCTTGATACCAAAAATCAAACCACTGTTGGGATAACGAAAGCAACAGCAACAATCCAAAAACTACTATTGAATTAAACTATTAATTCTACCTGCAAAAAAAGCTGTATCAGCGCTGTTGACTTAATGACTGATCTGAGAGCAGGCAGATGGACTATTGATAAATCATGCTTTATATTGAGGCTTCCGTTTACAATTACCTCACGTCTGTTCCCATTGTTCTGGATTGCATGTCAACGATGAGATCTCCTGTGGTCTGTAGCTTCATTCGGTTTGAATAGAAGTTCCTACAAAGACTGAATGGACATTAGGTTTGTATTCTATACAATCAGCAACAAAGAATATTGAAATATGGACAGGGATGGTTCACATGATGTCCTGGGAACACGATGTCTTGTGGGATTTTGTTGCTTAGCAGAGTTCAGCAAAATCAAACATCTGTCGTGGTCACATTGACATTGTTAGAGCAAAAGTTTGGTGTGGCACAACATCAACAACTGTGTGTTTTAAACAACCAATTACTGTGGATCTACAAAGCTCTGGAGGTCAAGAGGTGAAGTCAACCAGGTTAAGCTAGAAGGACACTAGTTAGTCTAAATTAAACCATGGATTAACAAAACCATAATGCATTTTATTGACATGTCACATTATGACAAATTGTATGACAATTTTTTTTTAATTAGCATTTGTTTGATTGAAAGTATTTCAAAAGCTAAGTTTTGGAGCATACAGAATTCACATTCACTTATCCGATGAAATACAAAATCCACAGGTCTGATGTTCGGAGAGAAAGGAAAGTTTATGCGAGTCTGGAGTTATGGGACGGGGCTTTGAATAAGATCTGTATAATCGTGAATGAAGCTTCTTATCTCAGAAGAACAGCTGGGACCACAGACACATCACAGCTGGACAAAGAGACAGCAGATATGATCCACAAAGCGATGTGTTGTGTGCCTGTCTCTCTCTATCTCTCTTTTTCTCTCCCTCTCCTAAACACACACACACACACAAAGATGTAGATGTATAGGGCACAGAATGACATGCTACAAACAAACCCTGTAGTATTTTACTAAAAAAAAATGCTCTTCGTAAACATCTTTCACATTTTTGTCCCTGTGCTGTGGTCTGTGTCAGATTACATGACGTCTGAGCTGAAGATCTTATCTCCTGGAACTTTTAGAACCATAGCCTCAGACCTTTCACAGCCCAAAAAATTCTGCTAGGCTCTTGTTCTGCTTCACACGGGCTCTACCTCACACAAAAGAAGTCAGACAGACCCGCCTATCTCGCGTGTCTGCATCTCAAACGCAGGTGAGACCCTAAAAACGGTCATTTATCAGTCGCCGTCCCCCCAGTGTGCCAAACCAAAACCTGTCCTCTAAAGTCATGTGTGCACGTCCGGCCAAATGATCGTTCATCACCTCAACGACACGCCATTAAACACAACAAATCACCCGTCCTCCAGGGTCACGGCAGCACTTCCAAAGGCCGCGCTGATTAAAATGGACCGATGCACCGGCCTTTAAACAAACCCTTTGTGTAGAAAAAGCACGACGTACAGTACAAGCAAACACAGGAAAACATCAGGTGTAGTGTGTGTAGAAACACTGCGTCTGTGTGTAACAGATAAATCACTGCGACAAAAACCAAAAACAGGCCTGTTCCACCTGAGCATGACGCTTGTGTTGTAATCTAGATGATATGTTTGTTCCTATTTTTACCTACACTAATAAAACAACTCTATTCTGAACAGGAAAATAATGTAAAAATGCCCTAGACTATCATATTTTCAATATAATTCACCTTAAAATTGACAGTTAAAACACTTTACAATTGATGAAATTTAATGGAAAACTGTTACTTTTTGGTATTTTTTGGTCTAATTTTTACTGTACATCGAGTGTCTATCCCACTCAAAGCTTGTTCTGTTTTTTGAAATCTACAGCTTGTAGACAGCGATGCATCTCACTAGGTTTAAGAAAAGTTGTCTTCAGACACTAAGCAGTCAGAAAACAGCCCCCTGAGTTTCAATAAAGCAAACATAAACACGATTTCCTCTTCTAACTCTCCAACCTAGGGCAATAAAAAACGCTCATCTAAGCTTTATAACTCGCCTAGTGGTAATTTGGTTCAGGCAGCATATTACGCAATTAAAGCCGTGAAGATTTATCTCAAACCACATTCCCGAAACAAACCACTTCTCTCCTGGCAACCACGCAACATCTCGTGCAAACGCACGAGGCCTCGCTCGCATTCGCTCAAGAGCTTCACTTCTGGATAAAAGATCTAGTGCTCAAATGTGGATTCGAGTGAGTGCAGAATCACTTTAATGTCAAGCACAGTCTATTTTCAGCTTGCTGTTCTGTGTCCTTGAGTTACTGTTTTTTTAAGAGCGGAGCTCAACGAGGCTGTCAGCCCTGTTACTTTAAGCCATTAGAAAACTGAACCAGGTCTTCTGAGACACGTCAAAGCCAGTGAACTCCTTTTTCACCCAACCTGAAAAACAAAGACCTACATAGGAAACAAAATATTCCTCAGCAAAATTTAAACTTCCTGACTGAGTTGTGAAGTTCGGGGGAACGTGACGTGAAGAACGAAGATGGGAAAACCTTATTAACATAACAGAGGTTTTCCACGTATCTCCATGACCTTCAAAGAATCGCATCTTCACGCTGCACCTCAGAGGGCATTTCTGTGAGATAAACTGATGTAAAAAATAAATGGATGAATTATTCAGGAGGACGGCCACAGGATGTCCACAGTCACAGCTGTCAACGCCGGAGGCTGTACAACACCGGTGAGAAAACAACCAGATGAGGGACAAATCCAAAGGAACTGTACAAAACAGAGTTACAACAGCTTACATTGTTCTGTAGAATAGTGGAACTTGCTATACATATCAATACAAGATGAAGTTGTGCGGAGGTCAGAAATTCAGAGCATACAGCTAAGACAACAAACTTCATATAACAAAACCCGCATTGAAAAACCAGACCATTAAACCATTAAAAAGATTTAGGAGAGAAGAGACAACATAGAGGTATACGCATTACTCAAACTATGACCGCAAGATATATTGAAATAGATTTGAGGGTCTTCTTATTACATAAAGGCAACTTCAATAAATAAATATGCAAAAAAAACTAAATGATTATTAATGGAAATGTATAGACCATCTGCAGCGCAGGGGGTGAATGAGACTCAGAATGCAAAAATTTACTCTAAAAAAATGCAGCCCTGGTGAGAAACGACTGCTTGTAATGGATCTATACAAGCCATTATCCACTATCCTTCTCCATACACTACAGGAAGTCTTCATCAAAAACGTCTCACATTAAACATCAATGCTGACTGAAATACATCCCTAATGACATATATTACGCCCTTATGAGGGAAACGGTTATAATTATGAAGATGGATGCAGATAAAAAACTACAGAAGATTTTTGCAACCATCATCTCTCTGCTTCTCTTTAGCCTTAACTTAACAAAATTAGCACATTAGCTCTGTAATGGTGAGACAGATCATTTGAATTATATCAACAACAAAAAAAAATAATAAATTGGGAAGCATCTTTGAACATTTTCTATACAAATGTATAAACTCCTTATAAGTTATGTGCAACGGTTTTAAAAGGTCACTTTAACACAGGCCCGATTTAAAGGGGATTTCATATATTTCATAAAAGGGTCTGAATAACATCTTTCCAAACGCGAGTGCTGGTGAAAGACTCAGAAAAGCACCACGGCGCTCAGATTTGTATCAACAAATGGGCTTTTCTTTAGCAGCCGGCGACTGGAACCGCTGCTCAGTCCGTAGTTTCTCTCTCTGGGGTGGGAGTCGTACAGTCCCGGGATCACACCCAGACCACAAATAGACTTTATCATATGGAAGAAATAGGCAGAACCCACAGCAAACCATCCCCAGTCTCTGCTCTAAAAACAGCTCGAACCCGGGGCAAAGACAGCCGCATTAAAGGCCACAGAGGAAGGACGCGCTGGTGAATTTAATGCGATGATACTGCATTGTTTGACGTGCATAAATAAAGGACATAGATGTGCCTTTGCCACAAGTGATAATCAATCAGGCTTAAAGCAGACAAAGACGGAGAAAGCCTTTCCGTGACATTTTACGCCCGGCCACCGCTTACCAAAAGATCGCCACCCCCAAAGATTCAGTGCCAGTGGCCCCAGACGTCTTCTTAAAAAGGTCTTCTGAAAGCTTGGCCTTTGGCTATTGATTAGGCTGAGCCGCGGCCCTGCACCCACCCCCACCATCTTTAAAGTTCAAAAGGTGAACACAGGAGAAACGAGGGGGTGTAAAAACTGGCTGCCGCAGTCGATGAATTTCCTTTCAATCAGGGAATCTGCACACAGGACAACCCGCCGGCTGAATCTAATCTTGTGTGAAATAACAATTAAAGAAAAGCTATATTTGTGGAACTTTTTGGAATATTTGGCACTATATTTTCTCTAATCCAAACACATTAAACTATCCCTCCACATGGACTATCCAGTAACGTTTTCATGCATTACATCAGCTTAAATTACCAACTTGATTTTGTTAGCGCTAACATGGGACGTCCTGCAACTATATAATCATGACAATTTCACAACATCTCACTAGCAGAAACACAATCCTAAACCTTCAACTTTCCTTCTCTTTTAACCTCAACTATTATTCCTTGACCACGTATTTGATGATGAGAAACTCACTGCCACACAAAAGCTGCTAGTTCCCAGTAGCTGCCAAACATTTGATTGTTTGCAATTGCTTTAATTTAAATAGATAGAAACAAAGACATGCTGGGCTGTGGGCCAGCAGCAGTTGTACTGCAAGAACAGCCAAGTCAGTAAACCTCAACCAATCACACGCCCCGAACGGGGCGAGAACCGCAACGGGGTGGTACGGCAAATAAACTTTATAGAACAACATGACATGAAATAACTGCTCTTTAGCCTGTAATCTATAAATAGGCAATCGTGCATGTGTGCAAAAGATGGCGTCTCCGAATGCGACCCAAGGGGAGACGAGTGGCATGCAGGCCTATGGGAGCAAACGCAGGTGTTGCGATGAGCCATCTTGGGTTGCTCTAAACAACAGATGATAAACAATGACAGAGTAATCATCACGGTTGTTATGGGAATACATACACAAGCTTCAGAGCCTTTCTGAGCAAGAAACATTATATATATATATTCATCTGTGGCAAAAGCACAAAGAATAATAGCTTAATTTAATTATTCTGATGAGGGAACCGTGCAAACAACTGCAGAACACATGCGCCGCTATAATTCGCTCTGAATGGCAAGAAGCTTTGGAGTGACTTTAATTCCTGCTCGTTTCTCCTAATGGACAATAATTGCCTGTTGAAACAAATTAAAGTTGATTGCGCATTTCAAACCAGAACTCATAACATCTACATCATGTTGATACAACCCAATTAAAAAATCAAATCAGGGCCATTAACATTTACCTAATATGAGGCTTTATAGAACCTCAACATCTAAACAGACGCGGCGAGGGCCGAGCAACACAGCTCAGGGGATCAGCTAAAATCAATGCCGATCAATGGATGGGCTTTTGTGATCACTCAAGCACGACAGACAGTAACGTTTACAGCCATCTATTTAAAAAGCCACTTCACCAGAACGCAAATAAAGCTTCTCAGCTTCAGAGGGCAAGTTAGGTGGAGAAAGAAGATTAAAAGAGATTAAAACCATCGTGTTAAACTGGAGCTGGAAGAGTGACTTAAGATCTTCCGTGACCTTCGTGAGAAATCGCTCACCTAATGCTTCATCCTCTGTGAAAGCTGAGAAGTTATGGTATCGCCTTGTGTCGCTCTCCACGTTGGTTAGTCTTTACATGGCTTGGAGAGCTTTTATTCAGTACATTTTCAGTCTCTCAAATCTGAGACCTGGAACAGTTCAGACACAAGACTGGTAGAGGCCACACACATTAAAGTTAGAATTGCTACACAACCATATTTTTACCAGCCCAAGTTACTCAAGTAAAATCTGGATTGTTTCTGCTCCACACCCTACAATACCCCGTGACTTGAGCTACAATTGTTCACGTGGAGAACGGTGGACAGGAGGGTGTGACGGGTGGGCGGAGAAAGGCAGATTTTATTGGGTGGGGTAAAAGACCCAGCAGGCTTGGAAAGACTAAGCAGGAGACAAGCTTAGTCTATCAAACAACAGAGAGGGAGAATGGACACAGATGGCCGTATCAATAACCCCCACCCTCCCCTCCGTCACCAGGGGTGAACACTCACTGTTGAGACACTAGACTCAAGCACAAAGGCTGAGGGCCCGGCCGGAGCAGATGGCTGGTATTTGTGGACCTGTGTGATGACTCAAACAGGAAGTGAGGTAGTTCTGTTGAAAAAGAGAGACTGCATTAACCGTAAAAGACGTATGGTGCGGTAAATCGTGATGATGTGGCTGTCAGACAGGCACATTGTTTCAATTATTTTAATAAACCTTTTGGAACTTGTTTAATAATGTAAACTACAGGGTTAGACGTTCACACCAGCTGAAATAGGAGACTTTTTTTAAGGGACAAAAATGTTTAAAACATTATTTTGAAAACATCCAGTATTTTAGATGTTACAATAACAGTACAGCTTGGTTTTAAGAACATTCATCAAACATTAAATATTTCTGTAACATTTACAAAATTCTCAACTATTAACTGGTAGTTCCTCTGATAAACTGGATAATCTTTTAACATAGATCTGAAAACTACATCAGCTCTAATGGTGGCAAACAGCCTGCAGTATCATTCAGCTGCATTAAACATCACTCAGACAATTTTTCAGCAATTAACTCACAATTTTTTCAGAACTGATGAAGACTGACGTCACAGAGACAAAGTAAAAATGACAATTCAAGTGAAATGACATTTGACAACTAGCAGATATTTTCTCAATCTCCACAACCCTTTCTAAACCACAACCAATCACATTATAGAAATATACGTGAACATTATTTTTGTCCACTGATGCCTCCTTTAGAAGCGCAGATGCCACATTCATGTCTTGCTGCAAAGCAGAAGAAGATGCTACAAAGTTTCAGGGAAACGTTTTTGCATGACAGGTCGAGGACAGCAGATCTTCCAGCAGTCAACAGGGTCACACCAGTGAGTCACGACCTGGACCGTGAACAGATCGCCAGCCGTGCAACATCAATCGAACGATCTGGCCAAATAAAACAATGCTATTGTGTTCTGCCAGCAGACCAGGTTACCTCATCACCAAACGTGCTACACAACTGAGGTCAGTTGTAGTCATTGGCAGGTCTGAGATTAGGCTGGTGTGGGTGAGGTTCTGTTAGGTTCTCCTGTAGTAAGTGAGGAAAAAACACCACAAATTCTTGTGTCTTTCATTCGGAGTCCACTGGCCTAACCTGACGACTCCAACACAAGCTGTATGTGACTCACGATGCCGTGAAAGCAAACAATATGAGTCAGAGTTAAAACGGAAGATGATTAACCAGTGCCAAGTTTATGTATAAGAAACACTATGACAGCACGTGGGAACTAGGCGAGACGACAGCAGTGTAACCTTGGTAGTAAACAAACTTCAAATGGTCACAAGCCAAGTGCCTGATTACTAACAGGAAGTCCAAAGTAAAGTTTATATTAAGAAAATACTGTATTTTTACTGTATTTCTGCACATTTGGGGATGACTGTACACTGTGTTTTGGTGAAAACAAATGTCACAGTCATGCCTCGAAATCTTGCATTGCCTCTGAAACGACTTTCTTCATTAGCTAACTTTACAGACCCATAATTTTTATAATCTACCTCCAACTACACAGCCTAATCACATACATTTAATACTATATTTTATAGCTCAATAGTGGCTTAACACGCCTTAAGGCTATATGTTTTATGAATATATGTATTCCCTGTGGTTCAAACCCATGTCCTTAGTGTTGCTAGCTACCACCATGCCACCACGCTCCATCATTTATAACTGAACTTTTACCTTACATAGGAAGTCAAACAACGTGACAGGACACACAATGTAAAAAGCAAAGATAACAACGAAAGTTTTTGCGCAGTATGCAAAAATTTACATGCTGTATGCAAAAGATAAAGTTCATAAAAACGATCAGACAAAAGGTTTCATTCTCTTGCATCCGAAACCAACCTTTGGAACCCAACACAGCAACCATAACACAACTGTCAACAACCACCTGACTTGGTAAAGTCAGGATTAGCGTTAGAACAAATACTCAGACACGGCTGCTAATCTGAGGGGTGTGTTTGTGTTATTACAACCCCATTTGGCTGGCAGAGCAAAGCTTGGGGTTGTTCTGCACGGAGTCTGTGCATCACGGTGCTACGGACAGCCTTAGTCATCCTATGAGCAAAAGGAAGAACATTCCAAGCAAATGAGCAGTGCTGCCCAGCAAACACCATCATGCTAGTGTCCCTCTGCATAAATAACAGGCATTTCTGTCTGAAACAGCCCTGGAGAAATCTCCATGGATACCATAATGCAGCAACAGCCTCCTTCCTGCGAAGGCGATGATGCTCTGGAAATTTAAGGAAACAGACTATCCGGCTTTACTTGTTGGAAAGAAACACGGAAGTTTTACTAAAGTTGTGCTACGGTGACCCGAGACACATTTGTGTCGAGGTGCCCGACACATTTGGGCCAAGAAACTAAAACGTTACTTGACAGGCTTTTGCCTTTACGAAAAAGAAGCAATTTTCCACTCAATTAAATATTTAGCAATTAGTGGGTGCAACAAACAACAAAGGTTACAATTACAAGATTTTGTTCATTTCCATGATCTCTACAGGCCTGAAAATGCCAATTCAAATTTACGTGTTTTCATGACTGACATGGATAATGACCAGAATCGGATCCGAATCAGAATGCGCTTTATTCAGCAAGTGTGCGCACACACACACTCACACAAACACACACACTCTCACACACACTACAGACACGCTACAGACACGCTACATACACGCTACAGACACACACACACACACTCACTCACACAAACACACACACTCTCACACACACTACAGACACACACACACACACTACAGACACTCACACACACTACAGACACACACACACACACACTACAGACACACACACACACACACACACACTACAGACACTCACACACACTACAGACACACACACAGACACACACACACACACACACACACACACACACACACACAAATTTGTTGTGGTTTATATTTATATCCCAATAAACTGAACAATTACAAACACAGATTTCAAGCTAAACACAAGTAACTACATGAAACATAAGTGGTAAACATACACACACACGTCCACAGTACATACAACTGTAAACACAACCACACATAAACTAAAAACAAAGTGACAACATTAACACAACATTACAGCTTAACACCAGCATCTATGAAGCTTCACACACATCACTGCGTGCATTAAACCAAACCAGGTTTAAATCCCTCTGTTTTAACTCCTAATGTTAAACCGGTGCCACACACCGAGACTGCATCCCTTCATCCCTTCATCCCTTCATCCCTTCATCCCTTCATCCCTTCATCCCCGCATGTCGCCTCTCACCTTTCACTTGACTCTCGTATTCCGCGATGATCTCTTTATCCTTCTTAAACTTCGCAGGATTTGACATTTTCACGTCGTGGGGCGACCGGTGTTTAGGTTAAACTGATCTTTTCTTCTCTCTAGTGCGTCCCACAGAAATCTTCCCAACCCGCTCAAATCCCAAAGCCAAACGCCGCAAACGTCTCTGGTTGTCGGCGGCGGTGCGCGCGTGAAACTCAAGGCGATGGAAGCGCCGAGCGCACGGGGAGAGTTTCCTGTAGGCGCTGCCGCATGAGTCCCGAAACCCTTTCCTCGGGAAAATGCAATCCGGCGAGGGACGATCCGAGCCTCCCAGGTGTCTTTACTCACCCGCCGACGGATCTGGAAGGACAGGACAGCATAATGACACGTTTTCGGGATCTGCAGTGAGTGTTTGGGGTGTTTTGACGGAGCGCGGAGCAGCTGGATAAGCAAGCGGTGGGAAGTGGGAGGGATTTGAGGTGTGCGGAGGGGGTCAGAGCAGCGGAAATGTGGACGGGACTCACAACTTTTTCAACAGGAGAAAGAAATCGTTGCATCGTATTGTAACATATTAACCCAAATGGAAATATATCCATGCAAAACTGGGGGAAACGATGGAGAAAGTGATGCGTTTGGTGCGCTTTGTGTTTAGAGAGGAACCATTTGGACACAGTCGCAAGTGTTTATTGTATTAGGAAAATAACATGAAACGTGGGGCAATGCAAACAAAATAATATCACTTTGCGTAATATTTTATAAACTACTTAGTTATGCACAACCCCTTAAACAAAAGCGATGAACTTTAGAGAGACTTTTCCAGTCTTGTGTCGACAAAAATAAATAAACAGACAGTTTGTTTGTTTGTTTTATTAGTTGTCCTCCAAAGTTGTTTTGTGTTTTTTTGGTAACCTATGAAAGGCAAAATATTGGCGATCAATCTAACTAAATAAAAACAAACTTTTTAAAACTTAAAGTGAATTGTTTATTTGACCTTACATGGGTTTGTTCTGTTATAAAACACTGGCCAACAATCTAAATCTTATTTATATATATATATAAATAATAATATAATAATATATATAATCTAAATTATGTGATTCCTGGCACTGATTTTAAGTGGCCATTTTAAAGTACCACAGAAACGACATTAAAGTGTTCAGTGGGTTCAGTAGGACACCTGGTGGTTGACTTATAGCATTACACATGTAGGCATATTTGTACATACTAAATATAGCTTTATATTCTGAGATATAAATACTCAAAAACAGTCAGTTTTATTGCTGTTTAATTACACACATAAAGTACCATTTATGTGAGACACAAAGAAATAAACTGTTAGATACCCCAGCAAAACCAAGCTGCCTAACAATAATTAACACGCTATACAGTAAATAGTTTTTGTAATGACATGATTTATGATAAATTATTACTTGTCACTAAACAAAGTGGCATTAATGCACAGCAGCACCTAAAAAGACAAACAATCACAAGTGCAACATCACAGTACACAAACCAAACACAACAGTGTCTTTAAAATAAACAATATTAATGCATAGCATCAGTCTTCATCTAACGTTCATTTTAGCTGACTTTGAAGAAGACGTCTTCCAAGACCTCAGTGAATTTCTCCTTCATCTGCTGCCGGAAACCATTGTACCACTCCAGCAGTCTCAGCCTCCTCTCCGTTTTCTCCTCCTGGCTCATACTCTTCTCCTTCTCCAGGACTCCAGACAGCTCCCTCCAGTCTCTGATGAAGATGAAGGGTGCTCCTGAATCTTTAAGCAGTCGGAGCGGGGAGCGTTCGCCGACCGAACAGCCCCCTGGAGTCAAAACGTCCTCCACCACAGGCACAGAGCCGTAGGCACAGGCCTCATAGATGCGGTAGCACTCTGTGTTTACTCCCACCGGACAGAGAGTGAGGTCACTTTGTGCCAGTGCCATCTGGTACTTTCTGGATGTGTCCGCTGTCTCATGAGGGAGCCACCTGATGATACAGGAAGTATAATGATGACACAGGAAGTATAATGACGACACAGGAAGTATGACAATAATACAAAAAGCATTAAACAAACATACACAATTTTGCAACACTGAAGATACAGATATAAGTTCTTTCTACTATACTACTATAAGTGTAAGAGCTTTTTGTTTTAGAGCAATGAGAGAGAGGTGTGTTAATAATGTGTGTTAAGAAGAGACAGTGTTTAGTTCTTACATCTGTTATCCTAATAGAAAATGATTTAATAGGAAGCTGGTATTTTAATAAGCAATTAAGTATTAAACCAACAGAAGCATTATTAGAAAATTAGACTGTTAAACTATAAATAATGTTGTTAAAATGACATTAAAGTGTAAATTTCATCATCCTGTGTGTTCTTTAGCTTTATTAGAAAAATATGTAAAAATATACATACTTCTCTCTAACATGCAGAAAACACTCTTTCTCCATTCCACTCTGTTTAAGGATGTTTATCAAAGTTTCCCTTGAGGAGTTTCTGTAGATCGTCCCAAGAAAGTTGCAGAGGTAAAGCCTAGTTGCCTTCAACATCTGACTGCTGAGTGTGACCACAGGAAAACTCCTGTATCTGCAGAGGAGAAAAAAAACAAAGACACTGATCCATAAGATTATAACAGTAAAATGAATATTGTATACAAATTAAAGCTGAAATCTAATCTCTAATGCCATCTCTGTTTGAAACATACAATTGCAGGTTACTTTGTTCTTTACATAGACAAATTAAGTCAAATGGACAATTCCTGGGATATCAGGCCTGACAGATTTCTGGTGTGAATATGAGTAGGATAACTCTTGCTATGTACTTGCTAAATAACTGTAACTATTACCCAAACAAAGGCTGCAGCTTTAACTCTTTCTCAAATACTACAAAACTATTATTTACACAAAGAGCAAATGATGCTGAAAAAAAAAACAGAATCTTACGTGGCGACACCCAGAGGCCACTGGAAGACGTCTTTATCATTCACCCAAGGACTGTCATACACAAGGAACAGCAGGTCCACAAACCCTCCGTGTCTCTTCAGGTACGGGCTGATCCAGTCATTGTTACACTGTTCATTGCCCAGAAGAACCACAGCCACCCGGGACACAGTGTGGGCCTGCACCAGGCTCTGCACGTACTGAAGCCACTGGAGGGAGTAGGAGATTTTTTGTTGCACGCGGCCGTTTAGCACCAGCACCACACAGTCTGAGTCGAGAGAAACGTGGCCCTGGACCACCGCTGGTCCTGTATAGAAACTAAACACAGATTGATGCAGATTAAAACAATGTGGTTTATGAAAATAAAACATGATCATGTAAGTCAATGAGAGTGAAATCCCAGCTCATCATTTTAGGTTGCAAGAACGTTTCCCTAATGTTTTCATCAAGTAAGAAAAATGTTCTAAGTTCAAATCTACTAAACATTTTGCCGTTTTGGGGGAAGTGGTGCAAACCTCATACAGGTCATATGTTATATTAATCTGTAATGTGAATATGTTGTTTATGTGTATTGCGGTGTCTGTGTTAAGTTTAACTGGTGAAAGCTCACCTGAAATGTATCTTTCCTGACTGTATCTCTCCTTCTCTCCATTGGCTAGATTTGTCGGGTGGGTTTAAAGGTCCCTCCAAAATATGTTCCCAGAGATAAAGTCCTGGGAAAAGATGTCAGGTCTCATTAATGTTCTTTGAATGTCAAGCCACCAACATCACATATTTCATATTACAAAACATAACAGATTAAACAACACAATGCAATGAAAGCAATAAACTAAAATCCACTTGCCTATGGCTGCTTTTCCCCAGATCTGAACTTTGTAACTTTTTGACCTGCTCTTAGCAATGCGATCTTGATATGATCTGAACGCATCTCGGTTTTTCTGAACTATTATGTTGTCCGCACGCTCTTCATCCTCCCATGGGTTCCACTCTTCCTCCCCTGTTTTCCCATTTTCTAAAGCATGAACAGCCATTCAACAAATCAGAGTGAATGAATGCAAACATTTGCATGCGTTTTATTCTTACACTTTATCTGCTGTCGTAAAATGAGTTGGTTATCTTTCATTCTCTTACCCAAAGTCGCAGAGCCCTTCTTCACCACTCGATGAACGCGAGTTATAACCCTTTTATTAAAAAACACATTATATGCGGCGTACAGTGAAAATATCGCGTACGCCAAAACAACTATAATCGCTATTTTACGCCGATAAAACCTCATGTTTAATTTTCACGTCACCATCCTCCGCGACACGCTGTTTACACGCCGCAGGCGTCGCGCCTCACGGTGCCTGTTCAAAAACACACGACAACCGTACTTATCTTACATTAAACAATCACATCGCGTAAACGATTAGACTGTATGAGCTAGTAGGCGAACTACTGCGATAGTATTACAAAAGAAATTTCTCATTATTTATTTTTGTTGTCCGGTTGTTGTCCGGTTTTCGATCAGGCATCACTCGGTCACCTCTGAGGCGCAGTGGGGAGTTTCAAAGACACCAGCTCCGTCTTCAAAGGTCGGAGTGACCGGACGCGCTGTAAGGTTTATAAAGACCCTGACATGTTATCTTTAGCTGTCCGTTCGGGGACCCTGTCCTCGTACCTGCAGGCCCCGATTAAAGCTTTAGTCCCCGCGGCAGTGAACACCGGAGACGCGCTGGTGAAGGTTCCTGTGAGCGGTAGGTGATCGTGTAACGTGTTCCGGTTTAGCTGATGGCTGGGGTGATAAACTGTTTACATTGATAAAGTTCGCATTATAAAACGGACTAGTATGGATTAGGGTAGTTTTGCAAAGAGATCTTAACCTCGTGTGGTTGTTGCAGGTTGTTTTTCTTCTAAATTAAGATGCATCCCATACCTGTGAATGTTACCCCAGCCTTGTGATGGCCACATCAGTGTGGTGTTTGTTTTTTGTGTTGATGTTGTGTTTTTAAATTGACTTTATGTGATGCATTTTCTTATCAGGCCATTATGGAGCTCGTCTCGCTCACACCGATATCAAAATCCCTGACTTCTCTGACTATCGTCGGGTTGAGGTGGTTGATCCCAAGAAGTCCTCCAGAGAAAGCGGTGATGGTAGGAAGGCCTTTTCTTACCTGGTGACCGGATCGACTGCGGTGGTGGGCGTGTACACAGCCAAAACCATCGTAACCCAGTTTGTGTCTTCAATGAGCGCGTCTGCCGATGTCCTGGCTCTGTCCAAAATCGAGATCAAGTTGTCCGATATTCCTGAGGGGAAGAACATGACCTTCAAGTGGAGAGGAAAGCCTCTCTTTGTTCGCCACAGAACGGAGAAGGAGATCGCAGCTGAGCAGAGCGTAGATCTCGCAGAGCTACGGGACCCTCAGCATGACAAAGATCGGGTCGCCAACCCGTCCTGGGTCATCGTCATTGGCGTGTGCACACACCTGGGTTGCGTCCCAATCGCAAACGCTGGCGACTACGGCGGCTACTATTGCCCCTGTCACGGGTCGCACTATGATGCCTCAGGAAGAATCAGGAAAGGACCTGCACCCCTTAATCTGGAGGTGCCCTATTATGAGTTTCCTGATGAGGATACTGTAATTGTTGGATAACTTATGTATGTTTCCTCTGCGTGCTTTTAAGTGTCTTGCCATAGCTTTAATAAATACATACTTTAAAACACTCTTTGTTTTTGAGGGTTTTTACTGGCTGTGCAACACATTTACAAAACATTTTTTCAAAGCACAATTATAATTTAATCATCAAATAAAATTAAAGTCAGAATTCAACTATTGCACTCTCATAAATGTTCATAACTACAAGTCTACATAATTAATGGATTCACACCACAGATCCTGAAAATAAGCCACTTGTGATTCCAGGAGATAAAACTGCTCATCAGATTCAAGTGTGTTTATAAAATAATGCCAAATTCTAACCACAGCACCCAAGAATCTGACCAACGATTTGTATGACACCTGATCATGACATTGAATCGTAGCGAGACGATAGACGTCAGTCTACGTAGCAAATCTCGCCTTGAAGTTCCCTCTGAACGTAGCTCAGGAGGGCAGCTGTCACCTGCTGTTGCATCGTAGCGTTTCCCATTACGAGGGCAGTAAGCTGCGCAACATCGGTCCATGTGATCGAACCCAAGATGGCTGCAATATCCTCATAAAGTTGCTGTTGCTGGTGGGGGGTCAGTTCCATGATCACCTGAGGGAGGGGTTTGAATTGTCCGCTCGTCATCCAACATCCAATAAGTCCCCCAACAGCGCCACCTACAAAACAAACGAGTATTGCACATCAGATTACATCAAAATCACACCTGCTTGCATGCAAAAGCAACTGGTACTTGCCCACAGCAATCCCCAGGGGACCCCCTATAAGCCCCCCTGCAAAAGCCAGACCACCGGCTGCGGCTGCCCCCCTCCCAGATTGTCTCACTGCCGTTTTGATCTGTTGATTCGCGGACAGCTCGCAGCAGAGTTTCATGACGTCATCAACGCGCGCCGGCATCCTTAAAAACTACAAAATACCCTGAAACGAAAGGTAAACATTGTTTACAGAAGGTTAACAAGTTATTTGGGGACATAACATCCTGCAAAACTGCAGCCTTTTAAAATGCCCCAAGACAGACGCATCTGCGTTTAACACACACACAATAATGTAAATATATACAGCGAAACGCGTTTAATGCATTTACAATACCTCGTCTTAAAACGCACAACGTTGTCCTCTTGCTTTGCAATGTCCCTATAAATAAAACAATGTCTAAATGATGTCATCAAACATTTCGAAACTTGGTGGCGACAAGTTCAAACCCGAAACCCTTGAAATCAAAAGCAAAAGTCAACGCGTTGCACCCGAAGCGTCGTGTCACGCGCTCCGCAGGAAGCGTGAGGCTGAAAACGACCCGAAACAGGGTCAAAATAAAAGCCCTCGGTTCGTACAGGCTTGCAAGCAACTCGCTGATAAAGACATTTGAACGTGTCTGAATAGTTTTAACCACATCTTCTCATTTGTCTTAAGTTTACAACCTGCTTTGTCCTTTACTAACAGCCATAAATACATATTTATTCATGCACTACGATGCATTATTACCCCATGCATATTGATGCATTATTACCCCATACAGAAAAGCACTAAAACACTGAAAACGAGTTACATAAATAATATAACACCAATGCAAATTAAACGCCATTATGCATTTTTGCTATAAACCCAATGTGCTACATGTGCATTTATTTATGTGTTAAAACACAACACCATCAGAAAAGCCCTTTTATTTTGCAAACTTCCTCCAGCTGAGTTTTCTTTTAAAAAGCAACAACCATCTTCAGTTCTCCGAGCCTGATGTTTAACTATGTTTAGTATTTAACTTATTATTTTATTGCGATTAATAGTTTTAACCAAATAACTTGCAGGATAGATATTAAATGCATCGTCCGTAAAGTTTGTCTGAACGTGTCCGACAGAATCTGAGTTGAGACACCGGATCACATCAGGTTTCTTGTTTGCACAACATGACGGTGATAAAAACGGGAATGAATGAAAAGCTGTGGTTGGAAAAAGCCTGTTGTAAACTGGTTCCCGATTTACCATTATGGATCATAGAGCACGCCTGGAACAAACGGATGATGGAGGTCTTACAAGGTAACTTGTCATTTACATTTGTAATGTTAGAAACATTTGTGTTGAAACCTGCGATTTTTCTTGGTTTTGCATGCATTGCAACTTTTGCATTGGTGTTTGTTAACGTTGCATTTAAACAATGATAACTTGTACCCTGTAATAATAAGTTTATGATCCATAACTTAAGGAAACACGGAAAAAGTCAGTTTTTACTTCTACATGCGTAAAGAAACCTGTAATTTTATGTTTTTTTTATTTTATGTTGTAATTTTATGTCCCTTTGCTTGTGTTATGACACCTATTTGGTGTCTCCAAGTTATGAGGCATGTAGATTTCAACAGTTTCTATGTATTGAAGTCTAAACCCCCACATATAAATAAATGAATGTCATATATTGTTTTTCAGTTCTGGGTCCTCCATTATGGCTGGATGGAGACTGGGGTCTTCTGACTCTTGAGGACCCTTGCAGACTTCGTGTCGTTGCGGCAGAGACCTGGAAGATCGTTCAGACCAGAGATATCAAGAACTTTGAGAGAGTCACCAAGTTTCTGGATGTAACTTACCTGCTTGTGCCACGACTGGTGACCCCCATCAAACACATGAAGATCATGTTCGGTCTGCAGACTCTGGTGAGACCCCCAGCTAACAGGGAACGTTCTCCAAACGTTTGCTAACGTTCTCTGAAAGTCCTTATGAAAGTGATGTGTTGTGTTCTGGTCGCAGGTTGTTATGTGGATGCTGTGGAAAGACCAGAGCTCTGCTAACATCCGTGAGAAGATTGAGAGCCTGTTTTCAAGCAACCTGCCTCAATACTACAAATGTGTAGGTACAAACTTGAACTGCCAGGGGGCACCAAAACACAGCAACACAAAAACACACATATCGCACGGTTATCATAATGAAGAGAATTCACAGCTTTAATTCTGTTATCTTTAATGTTGCTAAATTTGTGTTTTAGGGCCACAGACACATGGAGCTGATGCAGAAAAACAGAGAAGACTTCAGATCTTTTGCTCATGTGCTGTCGAGAGACAGGAGTATGCGTGAGGCTTACATGCGGGTTAGTGGTCCGGTTGGTTTAGTTATAATACACTAGTTGTTTGAAGCATTATTTATTAGCGTAAGGTATCATTACAAGGTCTTGATGGTCTTGAAAAATCTTTAATTTTGCAGGATGTAATGGAGGAGCAATATGGCGAACGCTACGCTCAGAAACTGGAGGAGAGACTGTCACAGTATTTGGAGGAGCTGGAGAAAGTGTTGACGCAGCCCACATGCATCGAACAGGTGTGGGTGGTTTGTGTATGTAGTGCTTTGCTTTGTGGGTTTGTACTTATTCTTTGTGTATTTGCATCTGATTGTGTTCAGGTACTGAAGCAGTCACCTCCACAGGGTATGGGAGAGAAGATTTTGAAGAAGTTACTCCCGACGGATGACGTTTCTCTAGCCGGCGTTCTGAAGAGGCTCCTAAACTGCGGTAAGAAATTGGACTTTGGCTTTTAGAATTTGTCATATTACATTTTAAATAGCAGCCACTATAAATCTGCTTTTCTTTGTCTTTCAGCTGTGACAGTAAGTCTGAGCTACGATGACAGTGTCTCACTCGCTTCAAACACACGTGAGGATCAGACGGAAGCAGATGTTGTAAAACCATCTCACAGAAACCTGCATGTAGTTTCCAGACCATCTCAAGAAGACAGACTCTCACAAACCAGCTCAAAGCAGTTATGGATTTCCCAGGGCTTGTTTCAGAACAATTCGGTGGAAATGTGTGGTGATGGTCTGATGTGTACGTCCACACATGAGCCTGAGGTCCATCAGACTGGCTGTAGTCCATCTCTGTTGGAGGACGAGAAGACAGCAGAGAGGAGGTGGCATCAGAAACAGGCCGGAACCGAATCAGAACAACAGGCAGAACCAGAGCAGATGTGCTCCAGACATGGCAAAAAAATGAGGAGCATCCTTCAGGAATGTTCTGAAGAACTTGAAGGAGGGGCTGTGCAGGTGGAGTGCTCTCCTGTATCGCCTCAAAGCACTCCATCCCTCCCCTCGCAGACACACACATCACAGACTTCAGCATCTTCACACCAGAACTCTGGTTCTGGGTCATCACACCAGGGTTCCTCCTCAACAAACATTTCAACATCCTACATCCAAGAAATGTTTCTTTTAACATCAGCGTCATCTAAGAAACCTGTTACTCCCTCAGACCTCCAGATCACTTCATCATCGCCACCCTCACTCCTTCATTCATCCTCAAAGCAACATCACATCCTGAGAGTCGACGCAGAGGAGATGAGAGATACTTCTGCCAATGTCCTGACTGAGCCGAACAGAGCCGATGGACGCAACGTGAAACTCTCATTAGAGAGTCAGAGCTTCCTCATGCAGTCCAGGTGGCTTCAACCACAGGTGTGGCTCTACAGACTAAGCACAGCTGAATGCACCAGGGTCACAGAATCACACAGTGGCGTTTCAGAAGAGGAGGAAGAGTCTGATGCAGAGGGTTACACATTTTTCGATGTAAATACTCTGTACTCTGATGCAGAATCAGACTCATCAGACACGGATGATCCTGATTATAATCCTAATGCAGAATAAATGCAGAGTGCATCAGAAGTGTGTATTTGTATCATGTTATTGATATCAGATCCAGCGCGTTTAGTAACGTGGGCTTACGACCCACTTTGCATTTGTGAACATGCTGTTAACCACGTTCGCATTGGCTTAGGTACTCAAAACTATTCTTGTATCTGTTTCAGCAGTTTACATTGGATGTTTGAATAAACTTACAATTAGGTTGGGGGATGTAACTTTTGCCCCTATCTGTATATTTACCTCATCTGTTTACCTCGTGGAAGGTTTTTTTTAAATACTTGCCTTAAATAAACCTTATTGTGATGTTTTAAAGGAAAAACATTTGTCACGCTCTCTGCGATCCGTCAGGGATGTGGTATATTTAAGGTGGCCGTTGAATTACGAAGATAACACCAAACTTCAAAATAAAAACTAACGATTTCTGAATGGAACACAATGTGCTGTTTGTCCGGTGACGTGTGTCACTGGAGGTCTTGATGGTGTGCTTTCCAGAATTCATGTTGACACATATTTGATTGAACTGCTGGGTTATATAAGGTAGAAATTGGTTTTTGGAAAGCCCTGCACGCCCTGCGTTTGCATACAGCTTTCAGGTTGCGTTGACCCTACGTGCAGTTTAGGTATCACGCCGGGCAGTGTTGCAAGGTTTGTCAAAGCCTCACCAATTTAGTGTTTGGTGTCGACGTGAGGGCTGTTATGCCAAGTTTAAAAAAAGTCATGAGAGAGAGTTTAAAGTTCAAGGGCAGTGGTGTCCAATCTGGCGTTTATTTACCTGACTCTAATGTTATTGCAAACTACTTAGTCATTATTGCATCAGGTAGGAAAAATCACAGCTTCATCTGCATAATAACAAGGTTTAAAGAGCAAATGAAACAACAGAGGTGACATTATTGATATATAAGTAAGACTACATAAGATGCGTATCTGTGATTCTGTCTTCTGATCATACACAAGCTGTAAGTGTCACAAACCCACACTGACAAAAACTGTGGTTATTAAAAACACGATCATTCATTTTATACTACAGGTATAATAATATCCAATAATTCAGCACTAATATCTGCTTTGCTCCCCAACACAGCAGTTGGTGATCTTGCACCAATTTTGAATTTTGTCTCAAGAGTCACAAAAGTTACAAAAACTCACTTTGCGCTCGTGTTTAAATGGGTGTCATTGGGCAAAACAGAGAAAACACTAAATAAAGAAAATTAAAGATAAAATGATGGATAAAAGCATCTGGATAAAAAGATAAATGGATGGATAAAAAGTAAATGATAACCGTGCAGTGAGAATCTGATATCCTGACAACCCTACAAATATAAATAGGTGATTATATTAGATTGTTTAAAAGCAGCCATTTCTGATGCATGTAGTTTTTCTGATGCCAAGATTAGACATATATCAGCAAACATATATTTAGATACAGTGTTAGTAAGGCCCTATTTAAGCCCTATTAACTGTAAAACAAGGTTTACAGGTATTGACACTGATTTACTACATGCTGTTGCCAGTCATGCGCTATGAAGAAGCGCTGAGACCTTTGGGGTGGCCGGCAAACGGACTAAACTTCTGTACTTACATAACATTGCGGAACAGACCAATAGTTGAAGCTTTGGCACCAACAAAACGATGAAACAACTCCACCTTATCAAAAACACTGTGAGTTTAGTTATGCAACAGATGCGGTGCCGCCGCAGTCTGAGAGGCGCACAGAGCGCCACGCGCTTCCGTGCGTAAAAACGATTCAAATGCGCTTTGGCTGCTGGTGCAACAAACCAAGACCCTGGAGTCACTAAATCATATGTAGGAAGTGACGTAAATGCTTTAATAATAAAGGAAAGAACCACTGAACCCCCAGAATTAAACTTGACGACTAGCTGTGTGGCTTAACAGGATCATAGCTTTGGTTCTGGAGTTTGGCGCAATGATGCGGATTTTAGATGCGGATTCAGCATGAATCCTGTGCATCACAAGATCACAGCAGCCTGTAGACGGAGATTTATGAGGTTCAGCCCCCCAAACTATAACATTTTACAGTTATGATGTAACAGGGGAGTTTTGGACTGCCCTCGGTTTGCACCAATGAAAATATGGGCAGGGTTCGACACCCATCTTGGGGTTTTCTGTATAAAGCCGGTGCAACTGACCTCACCATTCAATGCACTTATATACTTTATATATATATATCGCTCTTTGGTATTATAGGGTGATTTTATACAAAAAAACTGAAAAAAGGTATTTATGCTGCATTTTAAGTTGCGTTCATAACAGATACAATGTTTGAAGCTTTTGTTTAATGTTGGATAACATGCATATATTATTTTTTAATATTAGAAAAGGCAAAGCGTTGCAAGACAAACTGGAAATTCATTATTTTGCATATTTATTATTACTTTGCGCTTTTGTCATTTGCTTCGCTTTCACACATCCTGCATGTAAGACACATACAGTGAATATTTACTCAGATCTGTTTTTATCTCCTGGTCAAGAAGCGAAAAGAAGGAGAAAATGTCTTTTGTGGTGAAAATGAATGGATCTCAGATCAATGGCATCCACAGCAATGGAGTCAATGGGAACTTCGTGAATGGAAACGGTGTGCATCACGTTCATCTCAAAGCTCACGTGAATCCAAGCAAACTGAAGAGCCTCAAGCCGAGATGGACCGTCAGGGCTTCAGAAATGTCCCAAAACACCCTCAACCCCATCCGAGCTATAGTGGACGGGATGAAACTCACTCCCAACCCGGAGAAACCCATGATCGCTCTTTCCATTGGTAAGTTGTAAGCA
>JBAJNP010006985.1:0-23909 GCA_036877545.1 Yasuhikotakia modesta | reverse complement strand
TCTGTCTGTCTACATGCATGTGTGTGTTTGTGTGTAAGTTTGCATACCAACAGATTCTCAGGTTTGATGTCTCGATGGACGATGCTCATTCTGTGAAGATATTTGAGAGCTGCAGCCAAGTTGAACACCATTGCACTGGCATCTCTCTCAGTGTATTTTGTTGAGGAGGTGATTGCATCAAACAGATCTCCACCCTGGTCACAAATACACAGATTAGAACACACAGAATTGTAAACAAACTTAAGAGGAACATACACTGATGGGTTGTGCACAATTATACCAGAAACAAGTCGATTTCAATTCAATTTTCAGTTTTGTATGTTAAGCAAAACTTTTGTATGTGTGTGATGTTGAGAAATGACTGTTATAATGGAGGTGACATAATGATCATTACCTTAACAAGTTCCATGACTAGATAGAGATCGGTGGGTGTATCCACCTCCTCAATTAGCATAATAATATTGGGATGCTTAACACGCCTCAACACTGCCACCTCATTTTCGATCAGGTGCTCCTGAGGGTTCAAAATAAGTGTCATTAAAAACTCCCAGCCATACATCTCTCTTCAAAGCTAAATCTCTTTGTCCTTAGCTGCTGTGGTGGAAATAGCAAACAGGAAACTAGCTTCCTTAGTTAAAGCACAGGTTAAACTAGCTTTAAACACTTTAATCTCTTCCACAGATGTAAATGCTCTTTACTGAAACAATAAGCCTTTACGTGTTGCTTTTATAAACGGCAGGACCAGCTGTAAGAGAGTCCAATGTATATGTTTCATGAGTATCATTCATGCTAAATCATAGATTGATCATTTTCACATTCAAAAGCAACTATGATTACATTTAAACAATATTTGATGTCTGCAAAAAACATGTGGAAACAGAAAGACATATGTTTAACAATCAATAAAACAATTTAATAACTCATCAAAATTTGTTTACATTAAACAGATCACAACACCAGATTTAGCAATGGAATATTGAGACATAAATAATTTACATATCAATTTTCTGTCTATACACCCACCATGAACATCTGTAAAGTCTATAAAAACTCACTTTGCCACGGCATTTGTTTTTATCAATGATTTTCAGTGCAAACTCCTTTCCAGTAGCTCTATGGAGAAAAAGATAACAGAACAGTAGTCTTTGTTTTAGAAAGTATAATGTTAATCTGTGTTATTGTTGAAAAGTGTTTTCTTGAACCTCAAGTGACAATTTATACGACTGATGTTCTTTCAGAAAATGATAGATTTGCAGCCTACATGTCTGTTCAGTAAACTAGAAATCAGGTGGAGATTTTACTGTATACTTGAAGAGGTAAAACATATGTTGCAACATATCTTGCAAATACAATGTTTTTGATCCCAGGGGCTCTATTTAGCTTTTAGCAAAATGGTCTGAAGCTGAATGGTCTGAACACAATTCAAAAAGTTATTTTATTGTAATTTAAAGTACAGTGTGTCCATTATCTATTTTTCTTGGATAGCTGCTCTTGGCATTATGCTAATGCTTATCATTATTACAATATCAATGTACTGTATATTGAAGACACTGATTAAAACAACAGATCAGATTTCATCAGTCCTAAAATTCAGATCTCAAACCAAATCAAATTTGTATGTAGTGTGAACAAGGCCTAAACTATTTTTGGCAGACGCTGACAGAAAGAACATTTTTGTTGAAATATGCCTTTTGTTACTAGACATTTTCTTACCGTTCAACACAGTCCTTAACCACAGCAAAGTTTCCATCACCTATAACTTTGCCAATTTTGTACTTCTCTAAAATGAAGGAGGCAGCAAGATTTCGATTTCCATTAACTAAAGAAAACAAACCAGCATGTTAGTCACATAATTATAATAATATTTCCATAATCAAAACACGCCCTAACACTCCCCTGATCTGCCATTGGTCAGAAAACCAGACAGGCTTGCTTCAACACATCACCAGTTAAGCCAATATTATTATGTCCAACCCAAACAAACAGATTTCAGATCTGTTTGGTGCCACCAATGGCACAGAAAACACACACTTCACCTTTAAATTTGGTTAGTGCATTACACAGACAAACAACTTAAGGTCATTCTGACTCATGCACTGCTGAGCAGGGATGTATCCTAATACCCTGTCGGCAGAGTTTGTAGTGGAGAGCCTGTGCCAATGTGGCAAAGAGTGTTATTTGTGTAAGCACTTTCACTGGCAGAGCCTGTCATGCCCCTGAAATGCCCTATGGGGACTTCAGGGCCTGAAACCCACAGTGAAATGCAGGGTGAGAGATTTGTATGACAGTGGAGAGAGAGACACAGAGGGGATGACATCTACCTTCAGGGCTCATGCTGTTGTTATGTTGCTGGGGCTGCTCAGAGGAGCCGTTCACATTGGGTATGGAGGAGTGGTGCGCTTGAATCTGCGAATACATACAGACACAGTATAAGTCAACTTATTAATGCAAAATATTACTATAAAGACACACATTATTACTATTTGCAATCTAACAGGCAGGACTGAGTGATGTAGCTAAAAAATGAATTAGATAATTTTTCAGCTTTCTGACAAAACCGTGATGCTTATATGAAATAGCTTATTTTAATAGACACAGTTACATCCTTCCATAAGGAATAATAATTTTATTGCCAGCACTTACATTGAGAATTAAGAAAATAATTGATGTGTTGACAATGAAAGTTAAACTAACAAAACAACTATCTGAATGACAGAACAAATAATGGACCTAGTCTTATATGGTGTGGCAACTTACATGGTTATAAAAGCCTGCATGTTATCTAAAATCAGCAGCAAAATAAAAATTAAACTGATGTGACATTGACGTGAGAAAAAGACTAAGACTAAGTAAGCCAATGAAGACAAACGGCAGCAGCATTCTGGTTAAAGCTGGTTTAATAGAGGCTGAAGGATTCCTCTAGGTACACAGGTAGCAGTTGGGTATTACAATAAATCAAATGCCCCAATGCATAGCTGAGTTATGACTGATACAATCCTGTGAGGAAAATCACTTATGTAAGGTCCCAACTGAAGACATGAACACCTAGAGGGAACTTCAACCAATCAGAAATGCTGCTGCGGATGGCAGGGTTTCATAATACCTGTAGAGTTAGACGGAGGGGGACTCCCATCCGCTTGTTGCAACTAAACTAAAGGCAAGTGGGAAGACATTTACTACTTCATCATTGATGAATTTGGTCTAAAACAAGCTTGAATTCTCAGGAACAAGGCACAAAGAACCTTACTGAGGTGCAGCTTCCTGCCAAACCACTTTGGCAGATTATTCAGCCACATCTTCAGTGTAAGAAAATGAATAATGGTTAAAAACCATGGATAATTCATTGAGACTGTTCTGTAATAGACATACATGCTTCTGAAAGTACTATATTTTTAAAATAGCTTTTTGAGTATGTGGCTGTAAATACTGTCATTTTATCAAGCACTCCCTTTATTTTTTGTTTACATCCTACAAAACTGAGCCATTGCAATTAGAAGACAGGTGGGAGTTTCTCCAGTACAGGAATTTCTCAAGTATGTTTCATTTCAATCTCTTTGGACTCAAATGTTTCTCCACCAGTTTCCTTGGAGAAATTAAAATAAGAACATTTCAAATGTTTTTTTATGTTGGAATCTTTGACTTTGATTGCATACATACTACAGTTTTACTACGTAAACACTATTACCACTCTTATAGTTACATTGTTGAGTTATATTTTCTTACTCTGAAGAAAACAATGCAATATTTTGAGTTGAGTTGAAGTTGAAGACATCCTCTCAATTTGATATCTTGCTGTCTGGGAAAACAAACAGCTATTCTAAACATTCCCTCTAAAAATCAAGCATGAAAGCCTTTCATCCTCTACAGTTTCTCCTTGACACAACACAAGAAGCTTACAGTGTCTCCTGTAAGATCTGACCGACAGGTCGGTTAAGGAGATTAACCCTTGAAGTTCTCAAGCCTTTGAAAGTGCTTGATCTTGACCTTTGGTTTAACTACAGTTTGCTGCAGCAAGATTTCAGCATGAATGGCAAGGCCTACAATGTTCCTTTCAAACAGAAGTGAATAAGTTTGTAATAAATTTCTTTGTCCCTACTAGATCAAGAAATGATGACACTACTCATATTATTTATGCCTCTCTACTGTTAAAACATAATCAAAGCTTTTGTCAAAGCTGTCTGAGGCGGGCTTTATAAAAAACCCTAAAGATATGAATAACAAGCGTGATACAAATCATTAAATTAGAAATAATCTCAATGTACCCTCAATTATTATTACTGAGCCAGTGAATCTCTATTGCTGATTCATTTATTTTTTATTTCAATTTAAAACACACAGGACTTGCATTAGAGAAAAACATGTCTGCTTATATCGCAGATGGCAGCAGTTGCAGTAATATTATTTGTAATGATTTAAAGGCATGATTTAGCGGGAAAGGTCCATGGGGAATTCACTGAAGTACTTTTTTGGTCCAGATGGAGTCATCTTGGAAGCTTAGACTTCCAATCTAAACGCTTGATTTTTCCTAACCACAAAACTGAAGACTTGAGTGATATAAGACTGTCATCCATGAGTCAGCTTCCAAATACCTGATCTTATTTTTGACTTCACAAAAAATTATCTATTCTAAAACTAGGGATGTTATCCCAGTAAACTGATAAGCAGCACAGAGGAAGCCCGTTGCTATGCCAACTGGTTTACCTTGAAGTTTCGCATGCTGCGGGGGCTGGTGGGGGAGGAGCTGGAGGATTTGGAGGATTTGGGGGCTGTGATTTGACTGTTGGGTCCTCCATTTACTGCAAAGAGAGACAAGAGGAAGACTGAGAAGGTGTATTGATTAGGTGCACAAACTGTACACAATTTTTTTTAAATGAGGCTTGATATAAATAAACCACAGCTAGTCATGTGACCTAATGGTGGCCATCAGAAGTAGGTGTCACATTCAAGTAGAAAATTATTGGTTTTTCCAGGTATTACAGTTTTTTAAAAATGAGGCATTAAAAAAAACTCATTTTTACCTCATTTTTAAATGAGGTATTACAGTTTTTTTTAAATGAGGCATATTTGCCAAAATCCTATTAATTTCATGTACATTTGTTTGTAAAGCTAAAAATAACTGCACACTTAAGTTTCAATAAACCTCACATAATCTTGTCTGGTTTCAGTTAATCAAAGTGGCAAAAATCTGTTGGATTCCTGCACCACAGTAAGTCTCTTAACACACAGACAGAAGCTGAACTCTCAAAGGACCTTCCTGTACTCAAACTGTAGGAGTAAAGCCAAGATAAGTGTGAAAAGGCCACTTCAAGGCAGTTTAGGTAAGTATCACATCCTTGAATGTCTGGTCCGCGTATTTTGCAGCAGTACAACTTAGCACCGCAAAAACCAGCATGTTATGGACTGCATCCCAAGTACGTCAGTCTCCGCAGGGGGTGCGGCTTTGCAGAAAAGCTGCTTTTGTGTTTCCTGATGAGTGTTTTGATGGTGGCACAAGCAGATTTCCCCTCAGACGTGTGATAGGGCTCCTGTGGTTGAGGGCAAAGGAATATAGGGTGATGCGTGCTGCATTAGTCGGCCTAGGCGAAAGGCAGATGAGGATGACTGAATTTAGCATCCACATCCAATAGTCTGCCCAGATTAAAGTGTGTGGGTGTCAGGGTTTGGAGCTTTAGCCAGTGAGGTAGTTTTAAATAGCTCTTTAAACTAGCTGTGCGTTCGGAAGGCCACGGAGGAGAGCTATTAGCATGATTGAATGCTGCACTGGAGGACGTGAGGTCACATACAGCTCATTCCACAGATGAATGTCCTTTAGGCCAATTTAACATCAAGCTGGGAAATTTCTTTGAAGATGTTCAAGAATTTCACTGGATTTTTTGGATGTCTAAATAATTACTGTGACATCTGAGGCTAATAATGCAACATAATTTGGGGTTCTGAGCTATTGGTTTAACTTGTAGGATGTCGATGCTTTTGAAAACTGCCAACTTCAGGCAACTTCAGTACCACATCTTGACATTTAAATTCAAGTACCCCAGCAGGGTATTTGAAAGTCAAAGGAGAACTGTTACAAACCCAAAAACACACTTGTACTGCAAAATGTGCTGTGTTCCTGTAGCTCAACTGGTAGAGCACTGCGTTAGCAGTGCAAAGATTGTGGGTTTGACCCCAGGGAACACAAGTACTGATAAAAAAAGTAAATCTTTGAATTTACTGTAAGAATAAATGAATAAATGTAAAATAAATACCACCTTTGAAACTACGTATTTACTCAATGTAAATCATGGTTTGTTAGTTATTTAATATTGCATATTTTTTATTATTTTATCCTATGCAAATTAGGAGTCAGCTATGTTGGAGATTGGTATTAGCAGCAGAACTTACATGGTGATTTAACTGGAGACTGACTGCTGGCAGAGAAGTGGCCTGCACTTCTTCTCACTGTAAAGAAAAAATATGAAATTCAGTGTCACAAATTCAGTTTGTTTTTGTTACTTCTTTCCGAACTTTTTTGCTGAGAGCACTAAAGCAAACTAGAGATAAACCCAGTTGAATGTAGTTAAAGGAATTTTTCATTTAGAATTTAACATTCTGTAATCATTTGCCATAATTTATATACATTGTATTGCTTGCCACATTTGCCATATATATATATACATTGTATTGCTTCACAATACAGGAAACAGTTATGACAATGCTACAGTATGGTGCTCTTCAAGTCATTTGTGGACACAGTGGTCACCATTTATTCTCATTGTATGCAAAAGCCCAGCAGCATGAACCAACATCTCTATTTGTGATCTATGAAAAAATGTGAGTGTGGCTACATGATGCCACAATTGCATGCTTTGGTGTTCAGTTCCTTTAAAAGGAAAGAAAACATAAATATACCAACTCAAAGCAGGAATGCTTGCGTGTCTCAATCTGTAAACCTGTTTATCCAGTTATCAGGCTACCAATGGAATTCCTGGGACAAAATGCTAAGGTTGGGCTCCAATTCTCAAACACAGAAGTGTAAAAACACTTTTAATTATACTGCCCCACCCTCATCATAAGGCTGGGACAGTAATCCAGGTTGCCTGCCCTTGACAACAGCCCTGCCCAGTGCCTCTGAGGACTGATGGACTGATGTTGCTGTGTATCCTCACCTGATCCCGGGGATTTACTGCGTCGGGTCGGCCCTGGACTTTTACTACCGGAGTGTCTCACAGGGGCAGGAGAACGAGGAGAATATGAGGTCTTGAGTACTCGACACTCTAGAAACAACACAGATACTATTCATTAGAAGAGGACTGCATGCTTGTCTTATAATATAATACATTTACAAGCTTTTTGGAGGTCAGATGAGCTAGACAGTAATGAATCAGTGTTTGTACAAAGACATTAGGAGAATTATGAGCAATAATTGTCATTATTGTACAATTAAGCTTAAGTGGCTGACTGTATAAATGTGATTCATTTACTCATTTTAAGCATTGCATGCGTCACCATCGTTTATCCTTTAAATGCGATACAATTAACACAGAGACAGAAAAATACAACATGTGCTTATTATGACACACACAACAACAAAACCCAGCAACGCTTTAAACAGATATTGATATGATATTTATACTAAGATATATATTTTAATATAATATCTTATATTAATATAATACAGACATTTGATCAATTATTGTATCAATCAGGCGCCAGACTGCCCTACACACCTATACAGTAAATGAGTTGTGAAAAAACATCTGCGATTTTTCAGCTGTGCATGTGCCAAGAGTTTGAAGCTTGATGCAAAGGCATAATTAAATAGTCTGCCCAAGGCCTGTGAGAACAGCCCATCGCTCTAATGAGAGAAGTAGGTGCCGAATTTTACTGTTTTTCTAAGGAATGACTCATGTAGTTAAGCAGAGACCAGAATTGATCCTTCACTGTCGATTCCACGGCACCTGCTAGTCACTTCAAGCTGTGATAAATTAACTGATGAGAACCAGATCGTTGCCTGACAAAGACAAAACACACTGAATGGTGTGATTTAAATGCCATTACCGACCAGATTATCTGTTTCATGGGGATTAATTTTAGAATTAACAGCAGCTTCTGAGAGACAAAATGTAATGAGCTCTTTAGTTACAGTGGATTTTGGTTTGTGGCATGTTTGAGGGACTCTCCGCTTCGGCTGTGGAAAGAAAAGGTTGAGAAGTAAATACCATCACACACAAACTTACCGTTTCTTTATATATTTTTGGAAAGACCTACTTAGTCTAAGTGGGGCAGCATTGAGGAACTAGGACAAAATGCCAGCCAGATGAACCAAAGTCAGACGGCTATGAGTGAAGCTATGAATGATCACAATGCATGTGTGGTACATGCTACAAGAACTGGAAGTGTTTTAGCAAAAAGCATGTAAATTATAGATAATCTTACATTATTTTATTCTCCTAAACTAACTTCTGTTAACAAAGTCTCTTCTTATGACAATGATAGTCATCCAGCCCCTTGTCTAATGTTAATCTGAAAATTCTGGAAATATTATGTGAATACATGATATTATTAGCACAATCAATCCTAGCACATTTCCCTGTTAAAGACAACTGAGTGCAGGTAACAGGTCAGTAGCATTAACAATACAATATTATTTAGGAAACGATAACTTAGATTAATAAAGCTAAATATTCAAGAGATTATTTCCTTTTGATTGCACTTAAAGCTGCAATCTGTAAGTTTTGCCTCTCTATCGCCATCTCTGTTCAAAACATAAAACTGCAAGTTATTTTTTAAGTTTAAATACAACT
The DNA here is from genome assembly GCA_036877545.1 of Yasuhikotakia modesta. Taxonomy (NCBI): domain Eukaryota; kingdom Metazoa; phylum Chordata; class Actinopteri; order Cypriniformes; family Botiidae; genus Yasuhikotakia; species Yasuhikotakia modesta. The sequence goes on along the minus strand of JBAJNP010006985.1, from coordinate 15,126 downwards.
GCTGTAAGAACAAGCGAACACTTTAGCATTTCATGTCATTTAGCAGATGGATCTTTCTGTTCACAGACATGAAGTAACCTCAAAACAAACTCACATTTTCTGGAAATCGAACAGAAAGGTCAAATTCTAAATCATTATTAAAAATGTACCATTACGAACTTGCGTAAGGTACGAGATGTTTTAAAAACAGATGTTTTGTTTTTAACAAAAAAAGTTCTAAAAATGATTAGAACTTCTTGTATTAGCATGCATTGTCTTGGTCTAAAAAGCTGCAGCTATGACATATTGACAAGCCCCTCTTGTGAGTTTCACAAGACCATAAAAGCAGATGGTATTCACTGCACCAATCAAATTTACATGTGTCAATATAAAGGGATAAAAGACAGTGTTAGAAAATGGGTTAAATGCAGTTAGTGATTAGCTGAGCCTACCGGTTATAAAGGCTGGAGAAGCCTTACCACTGTGATCCAACACAAAGTCGTCCTGTGCATAGCGGTATTTCTCAGGCCCGCATGCAATGAACACGTCATCCTCTCCGAAAAAATCCTGCAAACACATTATCTGGATAGAAAGAGGTTGGGGGAAAAGAGAGGGAAACACCATGTGATAAATGAATGGGAGTAATCATGTGACTGTAATCAGCTGTCATGTGACATATTCAACAGCAACAACTGCTAAAACATGTAGTACTTAACAATAAAGAGTCACAGCAGAGCAGTTTAAACACCAGTAACTGACACTTTTTACAGTTTAAATCTCAAGATATTACACTAAACATGAGCTGTTTTAGTTTCAATTTATTAATTTTATATATAGTATAATTTTATCCATTTTTGCAACCATTCACTTACTATCTAAATATGGTTTAAAACTGATCTGTGCAATTTTATAATTTATCTAGACAAAAAAAATGTTTATTATTGTTGAAGGATGTTATTAATAAAAGCATTATTTTAAAGTAACTTGTGTATAAACAAGTTGAAGGATACAAATAACACAACAATATTGGTAAAAAATAATAAAGACTAAATGATCGCATGTAGCTTCTTGAGTTCCACAAAATACAAATTTCAAAACACAGCAAAATAAAAAAGCCTGTAACCTAGATTTATCACTGCTATCACGGCGTGTTTTTGGTTCAATAGCTTCTTATATAAAGAATACAACCTACAGATTCTAAAGGCCACACAAGGTCCTTACTAAATCTCTATTCAGGCTGAGTAACATTTATAGCGTGTCACTCGAACTATGATAAAAGAAACACTGTGCATACAAATACCCCCCACACACTGATGTGGTATTGAGTAAGAAATGATGTCCATATTTTAGCCCACTCCTCCACTCATGGAGGTGGGCAGCAATAAACAGATGGTCCTAATGTGGGGCTTCATCAACCACACACACACACACAGAATATGGAGAAAGATCACAGACAGATAGAAAACCAGACAGAGGCCCCTTCTCCCCTTCACTGCTATTCAACAGAGAAACAAGAAAAGAGGGTACAGACAAACAAGGACAAGGGAGAACTGATGGAATATCAAGCCCTTGAGTCTCTCTTGTAGTTTCTCAACATGATGCTAATGATGAATCTGCTGTTCCTGAAAGGAGTCTTTGAAAAACATCATTACTACACAATAAACCCACTTCACCACAATAACAAAGCAGACCCAGCTTGTTTAAGTCTCACATTCAGTTCAGATGCCTTATCAAAGAAATATTATTTATTCACCATTATGTAATTTCAACTTGACATTGTCACTGTGAACTACTGTTGTGTGGAAGATGAAAATTCTTTCTAATCTTTGCTTGTTTTTTTGTCTTGGAATATGTTTTAATGTTTAGACTTTGAAGCATAAATAATGACAGTATTTTCAGTCTGGCTAAACTGTCTAATCTAACAGACTAACAACACCATTAGCATTTAACCATTTGGCAGTTGCTTTTACCCGTAGCAACTTATAGCGAATTCAAGGTATCCATTTTTATCAGTACTTGTGTTCCCTGGGATCGAACCCACAACCTTTGCTCTGCTAACACAATGCTCTACCAGTTGAGCTACAAGAACACTGTACATTACTGTACATTACTACAGGAACATTAACAAATTAATTTATATTCACTGAATAATATTACTAATACTTTTCTCTGAATTAATGGTGTTCTTTTAAATAGATGCCCTACAGAGTGGTACACTGTAAGAAATGGCCTTACAGACCGTAAGCTGTTTCCCCATCAGTCAGCACATCAGAGGAGCATATGGGCCCAGTTGTTGGCCTGAGTACAGTGACAGACTAAACCACACTGGGAGGCTATTAAACATGCTTGAAATGTCTCAGCCGATATCTTGGATCAGTTCAACAAAATACAGTCTGAAATAAAGCCAAACGTGTTTCTGTAATTCAAACTGTGGTTCCTAAATCAAATCCTTTCTTCTTAAGCTGAGAAAATGTCAATACAGGCATTGCAAGCCCATTGACACTGATTTTAAGACTTTTGAAATCGGATACTGGCCAGGTGACCTGTAACACAACAATAGAAATGATGTGAGCTTGAATATAGCATATTTCTCAGTAATTGTATTTTATCAGGAACATTTAAACACAGCTAACTTTCCAAATGCTTTAGGAAGTTGGAAGCATTCTGAGATTATGTGAGGCAGTGCCCAGAGACCATGTTAAGAAGTTGCTGTTAGGTTTTCTGTAGATGGTTGGTGAATGGTTCCAGGTAGTTTTTGATGTTCTTAAGTGATTTATGGAGTGTTGCTAGGTCCTTGTAGTTGCTCTGTGGTTACTAAGCCCAAGTCAATGGAGACTCATAAGTCTTTAGAATATTCAGAACTGTCTTAATTCTTTTATGGTCTTCCAGACCAAAACAAGTCCACCAATAGTTGAGTATGAGCAAATTATGGCTGATAGTAACTTCAGTAGTGATGTTTATCTTATAAGCGCTGCTAAGAATTTAAAAAGTGACCTGCCATTATTCTCAACACAACAGATTTCTAAGCAAGACGTTTGCTGAGGTTTATAAAGCACCTTTCAAGGTTTACAAGGTTTTCATTTGGCTTGTATTATTAAGCTCCCTGACATCTTGTCTGGTCTTCGAAGCCGGTAAAGTACAGGCCTGCACTCAGAGAGACCTGACAGGGTGCTGGGTTTAATAACAGCCCTGCTTTATTCAGCTGACAATAATGAAGGGTGTAAGAACAGCTCCTCTCTACACTGTGTCAAGACAAAGAAAGGAGGGGCTGAGAAATAGAAAGCATGAGGAAATGAAATGAGGAAACAGGTTATTTGCTTAAGCCAGAGATTTTCCTTACTGGTTGTTTAGGTAATTTAAGTTATTTTGCACAAATAGAGACAGAACAACAAAAAATTCTGAGAAATATACTATAGTATATTCATATTTCTTATGTTTCCATATTTTTAACAGAAATTGATGTCAATCTCAGATTTACTTAGATGTCAAAGTTTTCAATAAAAAGTCAGAGACATCAAAGATTTCGTACTAAATTTCTCTAGAATACTTACTTTTCACTACAGACAATGTAACAATGCAAAACGATCTGAAAATCTGCAAACTTAAACTAGCATAATTATCTCAAAGTGTGAAATTACTGCTAATGTACAGTACTATTAAAATAGCTTTCAAGCACAAATGATTACTCAGAGGATTTGGGGTGGAGTCATCATGACATTAACTAGGCTTGGAGGAGTTTTGTCAACCATTAACTACATACTAAAACACAGCTGAAGAAAAAATGCAGTATAACTAATGGATGCATTAAAGCAGTGTTGACGAATGAACTTTTCACAGACAATATCCCAGCAACGATTGTGTGCAAAGAGACTGATAAGTTTAAAGCTACATTTAATGGGGCATGTCTGTTGCCAAAGAGTTCACTGGGTTCGAAATGATTAAAAAAACAATTACAAACATGAAATAGCACCAAACACTGGACTTACCATATAAATAATATAAATGCATGCATTAATAGAGCATATTGTGTAGTGTAGCACATTTTAAAGTTCATATTTTAGAGTATTTTTCATATTATCATAGTATTTAGCACAGATAATGACTGCACCATTGTTGATGAACTAGGCCTCAAGAAATATATTAACAAAAATGTGTAATTTCTATGTTAAACATCCATAATAAAGTGCATGCGCTAATGTCGTCAGACCTAGCCAAACTGCAAATGAACAGACAGGAAAAGTGATACAGTTAAACAATGAAGCACGTGGAAATCTCTCACTTGATAAAGTCTCCAGACTGGCAGGCAAACACAAACAAGGGCATTGAAATTTCACAATGACCCTGGCTGATTCCTGTGACATGTTCCTGCTTGTGTGCCAGCCCTGTGTTTCCTTACAATGACTGCTGGCGCTGACAGGCTTTTCACAAACCATTCAGACTTTTTATATGAGGTTTTGCTTTCAGTTGTGTGTGATGCCAAATAGCTACATTAATATGGGTGCGGATAGTAGTGTGTGTTAATTAGAAGATTGTAAACCATGTCTAACCTGGATTATTCTTTATAATCCTGATCTGCCCTTAAAACAAGTGATGCAAATAATATATACAGTAGGTCCAGAAGTTCTTTGGGGTGGAAGAACCCAGATTTACCTCAGAAGACCCAACAAAATTCTCATATTTGTCTTGCAGGAAAGCAAATAAACTGCAACTAAATTTGTAACACTTCATTTAATTTGAATATAATCCTTTCAGCGAGATAAAATCATATCTCACTGTATTATTGCAGCTCCGATTGCAAGATAAAACTAGCATGGGTGGTAAGCAGGTTAAAGACATCAGATTATACATCTAAATACAAAACACTACAGCAGACAGATGGTAAAGAACTGTGAGAAACAACATGGTGTATTTATTGCTTGTCCTGAAATGATCTGAAGTCTGTTGTCTTGGTCATCGTGTGTGTAGGCGTCTTCAAACTGATCAGAGATCAGTTGCCTGTGCGCATGTATTCTGATGTCATACAAACCGAGCGCTGAAAGGCTTTTATTATGCTAATGCACTCCAGGGGCTACATGTCAATCATCAACCCCCACTGTCCATCGAATTCAACATCACTTATTTCAGACACTTTAACACTCTTATTTACGCTGTCTCTGTAACTCTACTCTGTAACTGTCATCTTTTAAATTACAAGAAAACAATAAATCATAATAGAAAATGACACATTAATTCTGTAGCAGGGTTAAAGGAAAGTGACATGTATTTGTATATTATAATTATAATGTACATAGTTTAACCGATTATGGATTCTCTAGATTGTAAATGCTTGTAAATCTGATTACTGTATGACTACAGGGACAAACAACAATGAAAATCTTTACTTTATTTGTCCAAGTTTGTAACATTCTAGGTCAGTTTCATTCACTCCTGACCTTAAATTAAATATGGCCTGACCAATGATAAATGATATACGGTTATGGTTAATGGATTGATTTTTAGACCTTGTTAAAAACATTTATTTCCCCCCAGTTTCGTTCATTGGATCCATTAAGAATTATTCTGAGATTATCAGTTAGGGTTTAAAACATGTTAATTCATGCTAATTTTTTTCAAATTCAAACAGATTTTGAAATGTGTTTGATAAGGTCCATACAGAAAGCATTTTAATAAATGCACATATGATTATTATAACATACTCTTGAACTGTTAAGCTATTCTAAAGCTATTTGCAAATGGAATGAGGGGGTGGCAGAAAGAGGTGAAAGTTGAAGGGTGCAGAAATTATATCTTAAGTGTATGACCCCTCTTTTCTGTTTCCCTGGAAACAAGTTTGTCCTGATGCAAACTTCTGAAACAATTGTGTAGGGTTTCTAACAATAATAGTAATTGAATGCCATTATCTGCTAATTGTGAAACAGGCTGATTGGATAACCAAGTTAACAGCCCTAAACTGGTCAGTCTCATTTACCGGTTACTGGTTTGGCACATCAGATCTGAGCGCCTGCCAAAGCAAGTGTGTGTGGCTTCTTTCTTTCCATCTGCTGCTGTGATGTAAAAGCAAGCAAAGCTTTTTAAGAAGAAAAAGGAAAATACAGACTGGCATTCATGGAGTTTGATGTTAAGGAGCGTATCTAACTGAGAATCTTGTGTTGGCTAGTACAGATCCGTTAGCCCCCCCCTAAACGCGGCCCACACCTGCCAGCTGCACTTTAAATCCCCCGGCCTTTAGGTTCAATTACAGCAGTCCTGACTGGTGTTGCAGTGGGACATCCACGCCTCCCCACCCCCACCTGACAGGAATTAGGCTTAGAATGCTCACAAGCAGATGGCACCCAGTGGTTCTTGTGTTAGCATGTATGTTACAGTTATACAATATTTACAATTTATTGCTAGCTGACGGTGATGTGTTTTGAATCAGCTTTTTAAAGCATTTTGTCTTGGATGGATGAAATGGGGTGAGTTTTCAGCTGTGCATTGAGGTCATTCCACATCAAACTCCTCACAGTCCCGGCAAGGGCATGCCAGCTGTAATCACATATGATATGCAAGCATGCCTTGATTCAATCGAACACAAATCTCACGTCAACACAATGCCACAGGAAATTGTTTCCCCACATATGTTCTCATGCAAGCACACGGACACGCACTAAAACAACATGTGTGTTGAGGGTGTGAAAGTAGCTTAACTGTAATACATGCCCAATCTACTGTAAATCAGTTTGATAGAATAGGTCATTTTGATCTAAATGCTTTATGTTTTACTTTCTGATTCCATTAAGACTTTGCTAGCAATATTTAAAAGTTAGTAGGATTAGTTTAGCGCAGACTAATAAAGAGATAAATCAAAGAGTTTAATCTTACTTACAGGGCTAAGAACAGAGAAACGGTGAGAGCACTGATCTATGTCTGTCTAACTCCACCTAAACATGATTCTTTCCAGCCCCAAAGTACATAACTGGACCAATTTACTTGAATCATTTCCTAACTAAAAATATTCATAATGATTTTTAATTGGTATTACATTTACAAAAGCTTTGATGATTTAGGTAAGTTGTAGGTAAGTTCTGACATCTAACTCTAGACTAAATCAAAGAACATTCATCACCCTAACTAATCTTTAATTGCTCTTTCATTGAAATCTTTAATTGCTAGATCTGTAACCATGTAGAAAAGTATACAGTCAGCTCTTCTGAGACTTTAAAAAAGGTCAGAATTAACTTGTGTAAAAAGCAATTAACTAACTTAAAACATTTTACTTATCTGACATAATAAATCAACAAAAGCAAAAGCCCCAAAATGGAAAAAAAAGCATAATTGTTTAACTAATGTCTTTTATCTTAGTCTTTCAAATATTTTCTACAGGTGAATATAAAAAACAATCTGAAAGTAAAATGCCCAGCTGCTGGTATTGCAATTTCTTCTAAAAAAAGGCAATATTTTAAAAATATTTCTAGACTGGGGTATCACTGCAGTTTTGCTATGACATGCATTTTTAATGCTTATCACTAACATTTGTGTGTGTGCCAGGCGTTGCCCCAGCTAAGCCACTTATAGACATCAGGAGCCCCAGTGCTGCAGGGAAAATGACATGCTTGCCGCAGTCTTGGACACCTCTTGAGTCCATATACATTAGTGGTGAGCTTCCATTGGCTGATTGTCCTTAGCTTTGCCAAGTAAATGAATAATGCAGAAGGGCACTTTGGGCTTAATGTTCATTTCACAGGTTTTGTGAGTGATAAGGTTTCATTGATTAGATCAAAGAGCCTGAAAAGAGCTGGGATTTATTATTAATAGCAGACAATTAAGCAATAACACACAAGCAAGAGTGCCATTGTACTCAATATAAGCATGGCTGCAAATTATCCACAGCTGGTATTGAGTTCAGCAGTACAATTGCTAGAGTCATTCTTTTTAAAAACTGTTGTACAATAATTACAAAAAAACAGCCATACTGTGTCCTGTCATCAATAATACACCTCCAAAAAGGAGAAAAACATGAGTGGCTTATTTGTAGCATTTCTTACTAACGCACAACCAGTCAAAGATAATACCATAATAATTCTGCATTCACCTTTGCCAAGCAAGTCTAAAAGGCATTATTGCACAATTAAGGCAGATCAGGCAGGAATAATTTTGTTTATAAATTTCAAAGAAATTCACAGCAGTCGGGAGCTCTCCACATACAATTCACTACCGCTAAGTCTAATCCCAGACAACATCATCAACACGCGTCAGCCATCCACCAGACGCACACCTCAGCTTTTTGAAATAGAAGTGGATAATTGCCCAGTCCCCATAAAACTTTTCTCCCACTGTATCTCATTTTCCTTTGTGTTTGCTCCTGGGTGGGATCACCCACCATTATCATTTAAATGTGGAGGCTGTGTTGTCAAGCTACCCTGATTTGAATTAAAATTACAAACACCTTCTGAGAAAAACAGCAAAATTTGGAAAAAAAAGTACTACAATACTCCAAGAGTTTTGACCATGCGGACAGCCTGGTACAGAAATAAAAATCTGAAATTCAGCACAATGTGGGAGCATGGAAAATTCTGGAAAAAGAGGCTGGTCAAAACAAATTTTGTAATATCTATAATAGCCATAAAATCTATTTTATGTTTCATTTTATGTAAATCTATATTATCAGTTGTCTGGATATTATCTGATCCAGACATTACTGTTCGTTATTTGCTGATATTCCACATTTTCAGATTTTAAATTAAAACTGTAATGTCAATGACAATTTAGCATGAGGACCAATACACACTTTTAACAAGTGAAATATTAGCCTATCCTATTAACTTGTCTTGAATATTGTCATTGCTGAAAAGGCTGAAAAAACTGAGCCCAAAATTGACCAGATTTACTGCTCTTAGCTGGTTTAACCTGGTTTAATTGGTCTCAAAGACTGGCTAAGCTGGTTTTTACTTGTTTAAGCTGGACAGTCTCCAACCAACAAAAAAAACAGCAAACCGCCTTAATCTAATTTAAGTTAATTATCTAAGATATTTGTTTTTCAGATTAATTTAATGTGAGTTTAATGTCTGTTTCTTTTCAAACGCTGTTACATGTGTGTTAGACGCTGGTAAAATGTGAAGTGCAATCACAACAGAACTGAATGCAATTTCTGCAAGTGACAGCCAGATGATCTTTCAATCCCTTATTTGACACATAATGTCCATATAAAGGATATTATTATTACTTTTTGGGATTTTGGGTCATAACCACAGAAATAACACAGAGGTGACTGAAGACAAGCCCCAGCTGGGTTTTCTGTCCAGCTACAGCATGAGATATAAAAGGTTTCAAGTGGTCATTACACAGCTCCTGGTGTATAATTCTGGACTATCTATATGTAAATTCTACAACAGCTCAGATCATTATTGGAGAGTCTCTTGAGGGTACATCCACTGATGCATTTATTAGGTGATAAAAAATGTGGCTTCATTTTTTACAAGACAATAACCCATTGGCACATCCTTGGAGAAAATAAGGTAATTATCCAGTTCAAGAAACAACCGTAAAAATGTTTAATTCACATAAAGACCACAATGCCAAATTAATGCCAGCTGATTTCAGGAGGAAAGAGGATAACATGATGAACCACTCGCTTGGACAACATTAGGATTAATGATGCCTTTGGCAACACAGGGACCATTTGAGGCCCCCCTGGGGGCCCTATTTAAGTAATCTTTACTTAAATAGTTTTATTAAATGGCTTTTTAGATCTGTCACTTACTTGTTTGCCCTCCAGAGTGTAAAGTCTCTTCACGGCCCCCGAGTCCAGTTTGATAGCGTCCGTGATGTCATTAAGCACCTGTTCAAAGGAGTGGGCCGTTTTCTTATTCAGCAGAATCCGGACAGCCTTGCGTGGTTTGACGCCGCTACGGATGACCGTCACAAGCTTGGGTTTGATGAAGTCTTTGCTCTCTCGTTCTCTCAGCTCGTTCTTGGTGGTGGTAAGTGACGGCAGGGAACGTGACGTTCCCGTTTTCACGTTGACTGACCAGTTTGGATTAACGTTCTTGGTGTAGTCCACTTTGCGGAAGGGTTCGTTGGAAGCGCACACATAGCTCTCTCCTGCCACGAAGGAAGGAATGAGAATGGAATGATGTTTAGTACCAGAGAACTGCGAATCTGAATAATTGATTTATCTCCAAATGCCATTTCGACTTTGTTAAGAAAAAGAACAAAAAGATCTAGTTTAGCTTAAAAATTAAACCATCATAAAAGTTCATATTTCAGCATAAAAATAAATTAAAATTTGTATGTGGTTTTTTGATGCCCCCTTCTAATGGTTCTGTCAGGCCAAACTATAACATACAATGAATGGCACTCTAGAGTATTGTGTGCTTCTGTGGCAACGGTTTTCAGACTTTATGAAGTAATGGGTCTGGCATGAAGAAACTAGACTTGTGTACACAAAGCCTTGGAACACTTTAAGCAATTGAAACACTGACTGCAACTCTTTTTTGCACAAACCTCAGTCTCTGACCTCACTGAGTCTCTGGTGTCTAAACAGGTGCAAATCCTCACAGCCATGTCCAACATCTTGAAATCTTTCCCAGAACAATGCAAGCTGACCAACTCCCTATTAATTTCAATGGTTTTGAAATAAAATGCTCTACAAGCATATGGGTGTAGCCTTTGAGTGCCCACCAACATTTAGCCTCATACTTTAGCCTCAGCCTCATACCTCATCAAGGTAGATAACCAAAGACTTTCAGAGGTTTAATGTATTCTGTGAATTAAAATATGCACTTAGCCCATGCATGACCTCAGCTCTCCCTCTCTGTTCTATTCAGTTGTGGTTCTGGGTGACATCCAAAGCAAAGTATTTTGCAGGAATTCCAGCGTAACTGCTAGCAACTACGCTGCACTTTCATTCCCAGGACTACGCTCTGCTCAAAACCCAAAAGATCTTTGTAAATAAAAAAATAAAAATTTGTAAAAACTTTTTCTTTGAAAAACAAATTGTTGCCTTACAAATGCTAATAAACGGCTTTTAGCTGATAAAAACGCATTTGTTAAAGAACTTGAAAGTTTGCTAAAAAAGAAATAGTTTGCTAAGTATTTAAAGACCACAAAGTGTGCATGGCAGCATTGAAAAGCATTTTTGTTGTGTGTGTGAAATGGCACATCTTGGCACTACATAGGAGGCAGCTGGTCTGAAAATGGAGTTTTGTCATCCTAAGGAGAGCAGAGCTGTCACTGCAAAAGACCAAAACAGTGTGTACCAAAACAGACAAACATCCGCTAATGTTCTCACCCACCCTCAGAGGAAACACGTCCGAATGCCACATTCATAACGTGAAAGATAGAGTTCTCATAATGTAACAGGGAACATGTGTTTGGGCTTAATGCTACGAAAGCATGTGTGAAATTTGTAACTCCAGATTGAAATAAATCTGTGTAACATATGAACCTGAGCTTAACCATTTGACAAGGTGGCTATATTATGCAAAGTCATTGAAGAAAGTGCTGAATGCAGTCATGTCATACAATTTATCATGACTATGCAAAAAAAACACGTTTTACATAATACTGATTTTGTCTGCTGAGAATGATGCGCTTGTAGAAGCAGGTTGGGTTCGTTCTATGCACACAAACTTGTTGCCTGCCAATTTAAAGATACAAAAATTAAAATGCTTGTTAAAAATGTTTAGTATGCAGTCTAAAAACTGCCTTTGTTTACGAAATGCTGCTTTACTAAAAACATGAATGGGGTCATGTTATACACTTATTCATTTTCATTATTATTTAATATTATAAATTATTTAAGCGACAATGAATTCAAGGTAGACATTTTCAGTACTCATATTCTCTGGGATCAAACCCACAACCTTTGCATTGCTAACGCAATGTGTTACCAGTTGAGCAGAAACATAGAGTTACCTGAAGGTTATAAGGCAACATAAAAGCAAACCTGCAAAAAATAATAATGAAATATTAAATAAATAATGCTTGTGAACAAACAGTGAGACAAACACTTCAGCCATAATTACACCACTTTGAAAAACCTTTAGAATGTGTGGGTTCAAATTGCAACACAAATAAGAAAAAATTACAATTACAGATCTAAAACAGTTACCCATATGAACACAGGATGGAACAAAATCTACACACCCGACTGTGCTACAGTCTAAAAGAAGAAATCATAAATACTCCTGATCTTAGTTGCTAAGGAAATCAGAGCCAACTGAAAACCAAGTGACTCACCTAGTGTGAATGAAACATTAGATGATTCGCATGAGTGTATACAGGCAGTGTGATATAATCACACACATGGCCTAAGTGCTACTGTATGATACATACACAAAACCCAAAACTGCATTAACCAAAATGTCTTAAATAAAACCTAATAAACCAGGAAGGAATTTCAGACATGCAAAAATTTGAAAGCAATTTCAAATAATCAAGTTAATGCCTCATACTCATAAATTTTTAAGTACAGGGTCAATGTTTGATTTTGCCACTGAGTCGGAACCACAGTTATCCATCCACAACATAAATGTCATTTCATTGCCGGCGGATCATAAAATCCCAATTTCACTCCGTTTGGCTCAGAAGCTGAAAGTAGGGGGTTGGAGGGGGTCTCCCGAAGACCACATCTTTATTAAGCTGAGAAATTATCAAAGACTAATTAATCAGGTAGACCCCAGATGGGGTCACTAATTCCGATGAACAAACTGGCCCAAAATAAGAATGATATGACAGCTATTTGACCCTTTGTACATGTGGAGATAGATATATCTGGGGAATATAGTAAGACAGAATGTATATCGTTTACATGGGATCAGGTGTATAACAGCCACACGGGTTATGAACTCTTCAACCCCCCCCAGCCCCCCTTATAATCAGAAGTCCAGATGGGACCCCAGCAAAAAGTTTAATAGGCCAGCGCAATAATCGTTGTCACCAGCAACCAACACTGTCCAGTTCCATATGGCTGCCCATTGCTGGCAATATGCAGCAAGCAGCATTCACAGCTTGTGTATATAAGTCTTTGAAACAACAAGAAGGGCTTCAGTCAGTGTGTAGAGTACCGAACTCAGGACTTCAATGCAAAGCTTGTTGCCAGTTGCAATATTATACAAAGAACCACATTTAATTTCATAAACTCCCATTCTGGCCAGACTTGTCTTCAAATTTTAATAAAATGTTTTAAAATGTTATACAGAGTTTGAGTTAGGTGTCTAAAATAACATAATATGTAACCTAAAATTTTTACCACTGAATATTTAAAGGTGCCCCCTTTTTAAAAACATATTCTGAAAATGTTTATTACAAAGTCAGAAATCATTGTTCATCCATTAGGGGTGAGTATTGGCTTTGACTTGCAAATGTCAGCTAAGCTTCTATTTCTGCCTACAGTCAAGTTCAGTCAGTGAAATAATGACTGTGACCTTAAGTGACCTGCAGGTAAGAACCCAATTATACAACCACATTCTTTATCTTCTCTAACATATTCCATCAGTTAATAGTGAAAATGAAGTCAAAACAGTCCCATGAGCACAATATGTTAATTTGCCATTAGGGTCAGTGTACTTATTTAAATGTTGAGTTTCAAACTATTATCTCTATCAGTGCTAGCTGATATGAGGGTATATGTAAACCTACAGTGCTTTAGTTTATTCTTCATCACATGTTCAAAGATAGCTATAAAGGTCAGGCTATATAAATGGGAATAAGGGTGTGCGTGTGGGGGGTGTACGTGGAAAGTTCTTGTTCTGACTGAAAATATGATTAAAGCGGTGATTTGCATTTATCCAGACGTTTAAATTGTACGGTGAACGCGATGAACGTGTGCGTTACAAACCTCACCTTCAATTAACTCATCCAGGCTGGTGATCTTCTTTGCGCCGTCTGTAGTGTAGATGCTTCGGACTCCTTGCGGTAAATTGACATTGTCCGACAGGGAGCGGGTCAGCTCCATCAGCAGCGCATCGAATGACCTGAATCGGTCATTGGACACGGCGTACACCAAGCCCTTGAAGTATCTGTCCCCGTTGCGATAAAAGCGAACTTTTTTGGCTTTCTTCTCAGTGGTGAGCGACTGCAGGGTGCGCGTGCGGTAGAAGCTGCAGTGTGCGCTGTGAGCCGGACTCGGCACGAGTCCGTTACCCCGAGACCCGGAGTGAGAACCGGCGCTTCCCCGCGGGGACCGGTGGCTCTTCTCGCGCTCCTCAAAATGCTCCCACTCGATGCTTCGGCTGGACATGGTTATTCCCCTGGTTCCTTTAATAGAGGAACTTGTTTCTGTGATCTGTTATTTCTAATTGTCGTCCGTTCTTTTGACTTTCTTCAAATGGGATGCACTTTTTTCAGAGAAACCATGCAGCCAAAGGTCAGACAAAAAGCAAATTTCTTAAACTTTTAACACACCTAAGGAATGAAGATTTTAAAATATAAATAAGTTAGAATATTTACAAGATTGTGAGAATACTAGAAGTAGTATACCAGAAGTTAAATAACCGCAATATTAAAAGAAATCTGTGCTCTGACAGATATTATCCTTCGGGTGAGTCCCGGTCATCCGACTGGTGCGACGCGCAGAGCTGTATGTGCGCATACCGGACACGCGTGACAGTCCGCGGCTCTCTTCATCCCTCCACTGGCACACAATCAGGCCAACACACACCTACATCAATTCCACTGGAGGAGCGAGAGCTGCTTTTCCTCAGGGTCCTAAAAGCATCGCATATTTACACAGAAATTAATAAATAAATATGAAAAAACAAATAAACAGTGTTTAAGTATGGCAATAAACACAGCAAACTAACGCATACATATTAAATAAATAAACAATTAAGATAAAGTAAATAATAACAATTAAAAATTAAAGATAAAATAAAACATTAAAATAAAATTCGCGACCTTATAAGATTAAAAAAGCATTCTTATTAATAACATAATATATTAATTTTTTTAATGTACTTAACCGCTTTTTAAATCGATACTTTAAGATTTCTGTTTCCGGTACGGTTCAAGCCTCTACCTGTTTCCTGTGAGATTATCATCTTAACAACCATCAAACATATCCCATATTTAGGATAAGACACCCTAGACACCAGTATTTTAACGATTCATTAAAAATGATTCACTGTCTGGACATCTGGGATTTAGATACGGATCTATGGTAGATTA
>JBAJNP010006984.1:5405-23912 GCA_036877545.1 Yasuhikotakia modesta | reverse complement strand
GGAATTGGATTTGTGACTTCCTGTTAAATAGAAAAACACAAATGTGTGGTTTATAATGTTTTTAAGGGTAAAGCTAAGTGTGTCTGTCTGTGTGTCTGTCTGTCTGTCTGTCAGACTGTGTGTGTGTGTGTGTGTGTGTGTGCGTGTGTGTCTCTCTCTCTGCCTGCCTGCCTGTGTGTGTGTGTGTGTGTGTGTGTACTCACCATGCCACTGTTGTCTGAGAGACTCCAGCCCGTCCATAATGACCAACACACACACACACACACACTATCCTTCTCTCAGTCGCTTAACACAATCACACAGTGTTTCAGCGCTGCTCCACACCCCCAGAGGAGCTGCAGAAGAGCTTTTTAGCAGCTCCCCACAAAGCATGACATTGGCCAGCTGTCAGCTTCTATCAATTACTGGCAATCTGTGGTCGGGTGAAAAATTTGTGTGTGAAGGAGGAAGGACGCATGCAAAGTACGAGTTCCTCCTTCGGCTGCGGCTACAGTGTTTTTCCCCAGCGGATGCTGTGGCTTCTGAGTTTACACAGATGAGCTACGGTCTGCTCTGAGAAGTATCTGCCACTACAGGAAAATATTCTGTCACACTGATCCGTATCTTGCCAGGTTTCAACACGCTGTTGTTTTTGTTTGCTGTTACCCAGCATCAAAATTACAAAAGTGGAATGATTTTTGTCTTGTGTGAGACAGAAAATCTTTTTTCTTTGTTTAAGTTATCGGGGTTTAAGGTGAAGCGTTTCAGCTGTTGAAGAATTCACGTAGAATTCATGTTTTAAAACGCCTCCGGGCTGAGGAGAGGCTGGTTTACTTGGAAAGCTATTCTTCTAGGTTAAAAACGATTTTAATAGATATCTGGGGAATTTTAACATGTCTAGATTTGACCCCCAGCATTTCTCATGCAATTATAATTTTAATTTCAGTGTCTTAGGTATTTTTTTCTATATTGTTATGGGTGTATCTATAGAGCATAAGTAGATTAAATGTAAGAGAGGCTGTGAGGTTTCTGTATAGTTTACTGTTATGAACCTTGGTGTCAAATCAAATTTTTACCACTTCATTTAAATGTCATATTTGAAAATGACCCAAAATAGGTCATATATTTTTTTTCATATGTGTCAGTGCCACTTATAGCTTTATTTATAACTATAGGGAAAACTGGTCCCCATCTTTTCTATATGAAGCTGTACATTACAGACAACAGATTGCCTACAAAGCTGTTAGTTTCCTGTCTCGCCTTCATGCATCACTCTGCCGTCTTTTTTGTCTCGTTTAACACAAATTAATATTTCATATCGAGTTATTTATTTATTTGTTAAGTAGCAGTATAATAAGTGGGATAATGCGCAAGGCATTTATTTCAGTAGCTCCACGTAGCTATAAAAGCGGCCGATATATGAGCAGCGCTCCCCCAACTCTACAGCTTCCTCTTGAATATGACAGTTTACATTCTTCATGTATAAATTGCTGTGGTGTATTTGAGGAACGTGACGGATGGCTGGTATTGTGACTGCAGCTCTGTCGAGTGCTTCAGCTGAGAGAGGCAGCGTCAGATCGGATCTGCGCCTGTAGCCATTGCCTCAGCCTGGAAACATTCAGGCCGACGGAGGCTTTTTCCAAGCTCTGAGCCTGCATACAGATCCCACTCTGTGCTTTGATGGTCAGCAGCTGAGGACTGGCTGACAACCCAGTCAAAACCTCAGACACGAATTCACTCGAGTCACCCCTTCCCTGTTTGAGAGCGTTTTTTTTGTTCCAATTAAAAAAACAGCGGATGCGAGGCCAGCTTTAAAGCTTTGGAAACCATAATGGCTGGACAGATTGTGACATTCAACCGATTCGACCCGTGTCTGATTGCTCACCAGTTTGTAAGCTTAGTGGCCATTTCTGTGGGCTTTCTGTGTGTCTGTGTGTTGCTTTGAAATAGCACTGCTACTATTTTGGCTGTATTTATATGGTGAATAGCACACAAATTTTCTGCATGCATGGAATACCTGGACGATCTGTATTTGCCAAATGCATATAGCATACAGCAGACCGAACTGTATGCAATACTTCATTTAATGTACTTCCACTTCCTGTGCAAATGATCGTGAAGTAAATAATATCAGTGGTTATATTTAACACCTGCTTGGTGCATTATTGAAGAGACTGGAATTGGTATACAAAATTGAAATGAATATGCAAAATAGCTAGGCTATACTGCCATTTGATTGGGCTGTACCATTTTTTTTGCCCAATTAAAACTGCACTGTGAGATGACACAATAATCATTCAGTAATCAGCTTGCTGATGTAATCATTCCATATAAGGTCACGTGATGGCAGTGATGCATAGTGTAAATCAGTATATAATGTGGACTGTTTCATTTACTGTGTAAAAGCTTTGCGCTCACTATAGAGTGTATACTGCACAGTAAGCAGTAAACTAGTATTCCATAGCCAGTGTTAAAATGTCACTCTTTTATGGGTCCTTTTCATTTAGTTGAGAGCTCTTAAATCAAACGTGTCAGGTTGTATTTGTGCCTGCGTCAGACCAGTGAAGGCTTCTGCAGACTGCAGGTTTAAACTCAGGTTTACTTCAGGCTGTTTGCGGTAGAGCTTGGAATTTGCTGTCAGTCTTATTAGACTAAGTTTGCCCTCTGCTTTTGCCCCGAAGGCTTAAATTGATCCCTTGGACTCAAATCTTTGGGCCGGTGCTTTTAGGTTTACAGTTTGCGGTCTAGGGGCATAAATATGTAAGCTGCTATAAGACAAGAACCTCACACATGAAATGCATACAACAGTTACTTAAACATAGATGGTTGCATCAGCACCAACACACACAATCCTGTATGGGTGGGAATCATAGAGAATTAAAGATTATGGTACTGTGTGTGTGTGTGTGTGTGCGTGTGTGCGCGCACCTATACATTATTCATTTTTTTTGGTTCTGTATCATTTTTCAAAATGTTTCACTAAATACTTGAATAATGTTGTTGATGTGATGCATAACATTCAAAATGTCAACTAATTTGATAACTTTTTTTAACCTTTTCAGAGCATGGTAACTAACCTTTGCTGTAGTGCTATAAACTCTAATCGAAGCAGCGTTAGCATGCGGTTCGGTCCGAGCAGACGATGGGATACAGAGCTTTAAGATCAGCAAACACAACTGAACGTCATAAATCATTCAGTTCCAGTATTTTGGAAAAAATTTAACCGGTTCTCAATCTCGATTCTCAACCCTATTCCAAAGTGACACAGATAAGCTCGCTAGGCGCCGGTGGACTGCTAATGCGGAGAGCTACATGCGCCGGGCTCTCTGTTACAATGAAAAGAGGCAGCCAAACAGATCAACTGTCTGATTCGTTCACCGGTTCCTCTTCTTCACCTCCGTTCTTACTGTAGTTTTACCACATTCTTTTTGCCGCTGTCCATCAACCATGCGCTTTCCCGTTCCATCTTATCTTTGTTCCTCACAATCATTCCATCAAAAAATGTTCAATCTGGTGTACACCCACACTGTTCCCCATCCCTGTCTGTTTTTCTCTCGCTCTTTTTGCACTCCTGTCTGTAGGCTCTATATTTTACCCTTGTCACCAGTTGATTTCTTGCTCGGTCCTTGAGGAGAGAGGATTTGTCATGGGGGAGGGTCTTCTTACCTTGGTAAACCCCAGACCCCTGTGATTAGTCGTGCCCCTATAATGAGGATGTTTCCCTGTATATCCCTAGGCCTGCCTATCCCACGGTGGGTTAGGTTAGGTTAGGTATGAAGGTGTAGCTGAGAATGGTTATACATTTTATATAATGGTTATACACAGAAATACTGCTGGTTTAGATTATGTTGGTAGATTCAGGCTTCTACAATGCATAAGAAATATTTCCAGCATGTTCACATACATCTCTTGGCAATTGTGAGATCCTGTGAAATCAAATTTGTGGCCTTTAGTCCACATTTGTTGTCTTCAGGCATCTGTGAAATGACAAATGTAACTTCTAGGAGATATATGCACTTAAATAAATGTGTATATCTGTGCACAGTTCAAGTATTTTGTGATTTTGTTATGATTTTGTTATGATTTAAGTGTGTGGTTTAAGATGGATATATGATTGTGTATTCATAATGTGTATCTGTGTTTTTTTTGCATTAGAGATTTAGAAATGTGAAATATTTAGTCATGATTATCAGAATTGACCCTGTTAACTTTCTTAATACATCTAATTTATCTATGCTGCTCCTAATCTGTGTGATTCATTAGTCGTGGTAACTAACTTTGCATTTTTAATAATGTTAACATAATGTGTATAATGTTAGTATATTGTTGTCATTTTAATATGCAATCTGTAACTCTCTGTGGGGTTAATATAGGACAAAGTTAGTTATTGAGTAAGAACATAACAGATCAGTGTTATCCTTATTTTATTTGATTTGATTTGAACATGTAATGGAAAGTATGTAAAGTAACCTGCAGTTTTCTGTTTCATACAGAGATGGCGCTACCGAGGCAACATTTACAGATTGCAGCTTTAATATTATATCACGCGGTTTGTGCTGATTTCCAGCCCTGTTGAATTTATCCTGTTTGACTCACGAAAGTAAACTGGGTTGCAAATTCCATCCCATGTTGACTTTAGCAGCTCTACATTGTTTACTGACTTTCTGAAATTACAATGTTTGTCTTGATTTGTCATTGGGCCTCTTTACATTTGACATTCCACTAATGTTCTCTCTCTCTCTCTCTCTCTCTCTCTCACATGTCCTCCTGTTTGCTGTGGATCATCAACAAAGGTAAGCAAGTTCATCATTTATCCACCTGCTTGTTCATTTGCTTTCATTTACGCATTCAGCCACATTCATTCACGGTTTTCTGAGATACAAACATACACAGTTCATTAGAGGCAGTTGAGTGAATTAAAGGGGGTGAGGAGGAGGGGGAGGTCGTGAGAAGAGTCCAGCGGCCTCTCCAGAACATGCCTTGACTATCAATGCGACCACCACACGCATGTAAACAAACCCACCAGGCAACTTCTGCTGCAACACAAAGTCACGCCTCTTAAAGCTTGTCTATTCACACCCCGTGCATAAAGCCCACTTTTATTCTTATCTTGGTCAAGTATGAAGGGATGATGTTTCTTGAGATGGAGAGAGAGAAGAGCCAGTGAGTCATGTCTCGAGTAAAACGCGGCCACTGTGTGGGTGACTTCATAATGGCCTCCCTGTTCGCAGATAAACCGTTTCCTGGGATGTTTAAAGCTCGCCTAATAAATAATGCAGGCTATTATTAAAGCTTTTTATTCTTTTGGCTCATTTTCGAGCAGGTTTAAGCTGATCTCGTTGGAAAGATGATGTGGATCATGTTGAAAGATTCAGGCTCCTGCAATGTAGAAGGGATATTTTCGGCTCGTACGTCTCTTTGGCAATTGAGATTCGGTGAAATCAGAATTGTGGCTTTTAGTTATCTGTGTCTGTAGACTATAAAGATATTTATTAAAGTTGACTAAAAAGCTTTAGCAGATATATGCAAGTAAAAGTATATCAGCACGTTTTCTATGCTGGGAAAACTGAACAAAAATGTTGATGACTCGTTCTGCACTGCACACAAATTTGACCAATCAAAATTTCTTTGGCGAAAGGGAGGCACTCATTCCAATGATAACCTGCAATTGTCTAGCAAGAAGGTTCGTGGCTGAGATGTAACTAGATCCTATTGGATTTTTTATATAAGGGGCGTGGCCTTCAATATATCTCTCTGAACTTTTGGTTTCATTAGGAAATCCGTCACCACAGGAACCGAAATCAATTGATTTTATTGAGTTTTTAAGTTGCACATAAGTGCGGCAACTGATTTCATCATCTCTTTTGAACTGTGAAGTGCTGACCTTGTAGAATAAGTGGGTTAATTATCATTCTCTTGGTGCGTATCCATTAAAGAAGAGCTTTGAGCTGTATGGGTAGAAAAATGTCAAGGTTTGGTCTTTCTGACGTACTGCACCCCCCTCACTCTCTGTTCTACTTTTTTCTTTCGTCTCATCCTCTCTGTCTCTTTTCTTTCTCTATCTTTCTCTCTCTTTGAGCCAGAGACAGCATTGTTTATGCCCTTTTTCTGTTATGTCTGCTGCTGTATGTAATGACAGGCTGTTTAGTGGCCAGTGTCTCTATCTGTTTTAGACGTCCACGTTGGCTGTAGCATCCACAGCTCCTGGGACGTCTGCGGTTTTACCAATGTCTCACAGGGTGGCTAAACTGGCCACATGATTACAATAAAGACACATACTGTCATGGTAACTCAAGTCCCTCGAAAGCCTGCCTTGGATGCTGATGCAATAGTTGGCCTCGTAGCTTGAGGGAACTTTCACACTAGATTGTTTGGTGCAGACCCAATTCTGTTAGACGTCAGAATCTGGCTGGTGTTACATGAGATCAGATGTGGACCAGCGAACCACACATGTGGTAAGCGAGTCTACTTCCAAAAGTTCACAAAATTAGCTTTTAGCAAAGGGATTCTTTTTTTCTATAAATGTGTGTATCCCTGCAAAGTATTTTCTTTTGTGGAAAGCAGGAACAAGGCAGCCAAATTGAAACCAAATGCTGTTATTTGAAAGCAGGCGCACAGGGGAAGGGGAGGGATGCTTTCGAACCCTCGTTCAGGCTAAGCGCACAAAGTGTCGAACCCAGTGCAAAAACACCCTTCGAGACAATTCAGCCTGAGGTTTTTAAATCAACGCCAATGAGGTGCAAAGTTAAGTTTTGCGATGACAATTTTGAGTACTGTAATATTTCTCACCTCATGTTGATGTAAATTTGACAGAAAATCAGTCTGAGGAGGAGATGTATTTAAAGTAATTAGCAGAGTTAATTATCTAAGAGTCAAAGTAGGATGTTAGACAACACCCTGCCGGTTTATATATGTTTTTTTTCTTTGCTGTGAGTCAGTGTGGATTTATTGTTTCAGGACGGGGAGTACGAGAGAGATGAAAGGAAATAAAATGGTTGTGAAGGTGAAAGAGCGTCCATGTTCTTGAGCTTATTGCCCGGGGCTGGGATCTGGGCCCCTGCACATGCAGGTACTCAAGTGTTCATTAGTCATAAGTTAGTGAGCAACAGAGAGAAAAGACTGCAGCTTCACAGCTGCTTTTTAAAAGCTTCCCTGCAGACCTGTTGGGCCATGATTTGTTGTGGCAGGTCTGCGTCTGAGCTCATCTCGGGTCCCAGCCCGGCTTTGGCTCCTTTAACTGTGGCCAGAAGTGCAAATGTAAATAACAGTCTGATGTCTGTAATGGTTTGATTGGTTTAGAATGCAAGAAGAACGTTTTTTCACTTTCTTCAGCCCTTTAATCACATGAAGTGGTGGGTGTGTGTCGAATGCCGAACGCGGGCCGGGCTGTCACGCGCGCTCCCGCTGCCTCTCCCCACCTGAATGCTCCCTCATTTTTCCTGTGGAAGATTTATAGTGGCTGGGATGTTGGAGACAGGCCATTACCATGAGCTCTTAGAAGTCATCATTCAAGCAAAGAGTAGAAGACTCAGACTGCTTCCCTGACTCGGTGTTGTTAGCATCCCATGATCATGTAGCAGGTAAACAAACTTGTTGTGTCATTGTAAACCATGTTTACTGTTCATGAAAGCTTATGTAGAAGTGGAGAAGTGATGATTTATGTTCTTATTCAGTCTGTGACAGCAGTTAATTACCAAGCGTTAAACAACACGCTTGCTCTGAACGTAAAGTTGCTGTGTGATGTTACAGTCCCAACCAATTAAAATGTGTGATGTATAGTATGCAGGATTTGGACCAATGATATCACAGTGGGTGGGGCTAGTAGTGCAAGTTGTAGAAATCTAGTGACAGATGGAATTTTGTTTGTTGCACTTGCGTTGGGTTGTGTTGGGGCAAAGACAGCATTTATCACTTGACTCAATTGCTTTGTGTGTGGTTTTGACACGGTGTTTTACAGTTGTTTATATAGCACAAGCCTTTATAAAAAAGGCATTAATAGTTCAAATCATCTTGAAAGTAAAATGAGCATTTGGGATTTACCTGAGGGTACATAGCTTGATAAGACAGGTTTGGGTCTTGATGGTCCACGTTTTAAGCTTTTCTAATGAATAGGCAGGATCTGATGTTTTGTGGCTTGTCTGTATATGCGCAGTAAATAGATCCAAGTCTCTGTGAATGTCGGCGTTTCGGGCGTGTTGAACGAGTGGCAGAGTAATCATCAAGCTGTCAATATACCGCCAAAGGAGCGAAGTCTCCCAGCACACGGTTTGAATCAAGCCATTATCACCTACATCCAACCCAAGTGGTGTGAACATACGCAAGAGCGTTTTTCCTTCCCCCATCTTTCACAGATTTGATCATTCTTGTGAAATGAGAGACAAGAAGAAGAGTGAAAACAGGGCAGGACAGTACAGTGTTGTGTTCTGTGTGATACCAGCTCAGTAAAACCCAGTTTAACTCGGTATAAATGCTAAATGCTTTAAGCAACAGCCTCCGGCCGCTGATGGAACGGGACTGTTGATAAGTTCAGTAATTCAGTATCAAATAATTTTTATTTTTGTAGTTAGCATGAAATTGCTAAGAGCAATGATGTAACTGTACCTTTTTAATGCAAGAATAACTGATATCTTATCCTACCGTATCTGATTTTACAACTAACACTGTGGTTTACCAATAAGTTAAGAATGTTTTAACTTTGTTTTTACCTGCCCATTCTCTGTCCGCAGCACCAGCCCCATAAAGTCCCTGAACCTCAGCAGTAGGTCTTGAAGATTTTCCCTCAGACTGGTCACATTTAGAGGAAGGCCTATCTTTTGAACAAGGCCTTCTTTCACAGAAAGTGACTTCTAGACCGAGAGCTGTCAGGTTGATTAAATATCACTATTGCGTATTCCCTGACCTCTCGAGGATCCGCGCTCCTCAGAGGCTCCGACCAGCTCTGTCAGATCTTCTGACATTCTGGCGACTGCGGTTGGAACTCTGTCTTTGCCCAATCACAGCGATGCTTTTTGTTTCTAACCCAATCAACACGAGCGATTGTATCGTTACAGGCCACTGAGCGGGATAAAGCTATTGCACACCCTGTTCTTCTGGCAGCGTGACATTTAGAAAGTCTGTTTGTGTTTATCTGTCACAATCTGCTCGTTTCCACTGCCTGTCAGCTAAGGTTGGACGAATCTTTCCCAGCCGACAAATGCTGTGGCATTTCTGAAAAGTTAAAGATTATCACGACCTGTATGTTGGAGATTTATATCGCCGCTCCTGACTAATGTTGTGCTAAAGAGCATTTCTAATTGCTTCTGCCCGAGCTTCATTCTTGTTTGTTTTTGAAGTTTTACTTGTATTCTTGGAGGCACAAAGCATGTATTTTACTACATAGCGTCTGGAAGGTTGTTTACAGTTTAGCTTGCTAATTAGCATTTTAACATCTCTCCGTTATCATTTTAACCTTTTGCACATTCATTTTAATGTGAGTCACAAGCTGCTGGTTTAAATGAGTGACCTGTGTCTGTATCGCACATCTCAGTGTACTGCATTAGTAAAATATGTCTTCAAAGAAACAAGCCTGCATTGGACCCTATTAGCTAATATTGTGTGTTTGTGTGTGTGTGCGTGTGTGTGTGCGTGTGTGTCTGTGATTGTGTGTGACTGTGATTGTGTGTGTGTGGCTGTGTGTGTATATATTATTTAACTTGGGTCACCATTGATACAATTGTAGAACTGCTCCTCCCATCTCAGATATTGATGTTTAGCTGAAACACGTGATCACAGTCATGGTCTGTCATAAATCACTACACGTGGCAGATCACTGTCTACCATAAATCACTTCCACTGAGAACCTTTTCATCTCTCTTATATATGCCTTGGGATCTAATGTTTCTCAAGCACATAACTCATTGTTTTAAGTTGAAAAGTTATTGTCTAAACGGAGAAGAATGAGTCATGCTGTAGTTGAGCAGTTGTCTGGAAAGTTTTGACTGTAGTCGTTGTTCGTTTTGTAACCTTTCCAAGACTTCTTCGTTTGTTAAGGTAGATAGCAAACGAGTGTCGCTTATACACAAGAAACATATTAAGATGTTTTAACCATTTTCCCAGTTGTTCTCAGCTTGGAATGAATGGATCACTTCTAGTTATGTTTGTAAACAGCGAGACTAAGCTATTGTGTTCTGATGGGAATAAAGACTTTTGAGTGCTGTTAATTAATGTCAGTTCAATTACATCATTACCTCAGGTAGATTCTACTGTTACAGACAATTTACAACACTCATCCGACTCGGATGTGATTAATTTATTGTAATTACAGCAATGGGTCATTTAACATGTAAATGGGACACGTGCTACGCTAAAGCTCTGTATCGCGACTAGCTAACACAGGTAGTCACAATGCTAAAAGAGCTTTTCACACTAGGTGAGACCGCTGAAATCACATATGCCGAGGGATTAGAGGTCTTCTTTGAAGTGGTCAGAGTCGAATCTGTCGGATAGCCCTGGTTTCCCTCCTGGGAGATTCCCCAGAGTCCTCCCCTGCTAAATGACCGTACCGTGACACAGGAGGTGTCAACGGGAGCAGCAGGGTGACAAATGGAGGTTCGACCGCGCTCTTTCATGTCTCTGCACCGGGGAGGCGGAGCTTTATTGTTATGTGTCTCATGAGTGCATCTTCTAGAATGACCCGTTTGGATATGAGGTGAGACACATCAGACGTCATACAAGCTCAAAGATGGCCTGTACAGCGCAGGCCTGAATAAAGAGGGGTCTAATTTGGCCTGTATTTTAGCTGCTATCTGTTGTATTTGTCAGCCAATAAGAATGCATGTCACTCAAGCAGTTCTAAGGGGAATTTACCCTAGTTTGCCTCAGATTGACCTTGTGACCATAAAAAGATTGTCTTACAGTATATTTTCCCCATAATAAATTTTGATTGGTTGGTTGGTTGGTTACAAAGCTAGTTACTTGGTTGGTTGGCTGGCTTAGTTATTGAGGAGTTTGTTAGTTGGTTAATTGGTTAGTTGCTTAGTTAGTTATTTTGTTTGATTGTTTGCTTGGTTGTTAGTTTTAAAATCTGTCTTTTATAAACCTCTAAGCTTTGTGGTATTCCCCAGCTGAGGTAAACATTAAAACGGATCGCTTTATTGCATTTTCTCCTTGCCTCAAAATTTGACTACTGCCTCTGTTGACCTCAAGCCAGAAAAAAACATCCATGCTAACAGCAAAATGCATACCAAAAACCAGTCTATAGAGCTTTTGTCCATTTCAGCAGGAAAGCCTTTTATGTGTGAAGGGGTTCAAGGCAGCGAGATAGAGTAGTCACTTTGCTTTAGACTCACACTTGCCTCCTGTTATCAAACACTAGGATTCAGACGGCTTTCAGAAGCATCTCATCACCTGCCTTACCACTTTAGGTGGGAGTGGAGCTCTCTTTGAAGCCGCAGCCCAGATGTGCCATTTGGCGTGGCGTAAAGCCACAGAGCTATTTGAAGTCTCCTGTTTGTATGCCAGCCATTTTCCTTAAATCCCTCTCTCATATTCAGAGTTGGAAACAAAGCTTTAAAAAGGATATAGGGTGTACAAGCATCGGCAGTCATCCATGAGAAGGACGCTTGTCTGTGTGGTTTTGTTTTTTGAGAGAAGGCAGTGTTGAGGGAATTTTGTGTTCTAATTAACTGTGTTTAACCCAAGGTCATGCCGTGCTGAGAGAAGGGGGCTCCATCGGCTTGTCTTAAATGTTTTATTGAGTTTCTTTGAACTCCTACAGCTGGGGGGTAAAGCCTAAGCCTTCCTGTCAGAGCTGAGAAGATGTGCATGTTGGCTTTTTAAAGAGTTTCTCCAGCAACCTTTGATGGCTTTTCAAATAATTTGTTACATTCTCTGACATACGGTCTCACACCATGGTTCGTGAAGGTTTCGTGACTTCAGGTGTGATGCGTTTTTTCTCTGGATCTAGGTGTTGGTTGGCATCTCGCTGTCGTGTTGATAGACAGATTTTCATGAGTTTGGATTGACAGATTCTCATAGGCTTAAATTAAAGGCATATTCATATCAAAGCAAGAGTTCTCATCTTTTTACCCTCCGTGGTGTGTGCAGGGAAAAGTCTGTTAATTTATTCATCATGCTTATCCTTCGTTGTCCTATGTCATGTTTTTTTAATGAATTTATATTTGTACATTGGGAAAATAAATGATTGTGTTTTCTATGCATTAATAGAACTTCTAACATAAACAATTTTGCATAAATAGCTAATGTGATTTAATTAATGCCACTCTCTGTACAGTTTCACCAAATATTCACAGTTTAATTGTTACAAGTACATTATGTTGTCAGCAAATGTTTTGTTTTCCATAGAACTAAAGTAGTAGCTATACACAGTTTTTTCAGAGTTGCAGGAAAGTGAAAGAAAATTATATGTTGCCATATTGCGACAACACACCACAGAGGGTTAAAAGAAATGTTGCTTTGTCGCCGGTGTTGCACTTTGTCTGAGGGCCTCTGTAATGTGTTGTTTTAACACAGAGTTGAGGAAACCTTTGCGCTCTGAGTGCATAAACCTTAAGACTTTCCGTCTCTCTAATTGATGGCTTTACTTCATGTTGATTTTCAGTCGCTAATAACTCGCCACAGTCAGAGGGATGATTCATTTCCTGTCATGTAATTATTCGCCTTGTGCCACAGCTCGATTAAAGTGCCACTTTCCTCCTATCAGTGCAGATTTATGTTTTTTGGTTTGTTGATGAGGAAATTTTCATTTGAAGTTGGTGCGGTTTGATGATAAAATGGCCAAAGAATAGTGTTGATTATATCACATTTAGTGGGATTATATAATCCTGTGATTTACACGTGACAATCACATCGGAGTGATTTGATTGGCTGGAGGCTGCATATGTCATCCCTACACAGTTCCACACAGGTGTGCTTGTTTGTGGAAATGCTGCCGTCCTTTTGTGTTTTCCCAGCTGTGGGTTGTGTTTGGTAATTGACATGAAGGGCCCTAAAGCCTCTTTCTTACCCTTTGTGTTGTAACACTTAGCTTTAAGCAGCGCTGCTTTAGAGGTGAAGAGGCACAGATTCCTTAAGACTGATGTCATTTGGACTTCTAAGCAACATAATCCATCTATTTAAGACGTCTTTCAACCTATACAAATATATCCACCCTGGACAAATGGATTGTGTTATCGTTTGGTCTGTAATGTTTAGTCCAAAAGACAAATGCATTTGTTTGTAGTTAATGCTGCTAACCTGAAAGACTTGGTCCCTCTTCTCACTGTTGCAAACTAGTATCTTGTAAATATAAAACATTTTGTTTCCAGGCAGATTGGTGGAAAGCTGGGAAAGATCTCCAGCATTTGAGATTGTCATGAGATTGTATTGGACCTAATAGTAAACACCACACAACACTTTCCACAAACAGCTAATAGCTTTTAGTGCATTTCTCACCTCTCCAGTTCTTTTTTTTCAGTTTTTCCCTCCTTGCCCCTTTCAACACATCTCATCTCTCTCTCGCCCTCCCTCTGTTACTCACAATCTTGCATCCTCTTTCTCTCTCTCTCTCTCTCTCTCTCTCTCTCCCTTCTTTACTCTCCATCTTACATCCTCATTCACCGTCTCTCTCTCTCTGTCTTTCTCTGTGTCTCTCTCTTTTCCTCACCTAGTCAAATCCACAGTCTGATTTATTTGCAGTTTCATTTTTCCTCCCACAGTCTCTCCTCCTTCCCTTCTGTTCCTCTCCACTACATTATATCTAGTTTATTCCTGTGTTTTCCGTCCAGACTGCATTCACCCTGCCCTCCATCTGATCCTGCACCTCCCGATTGTACAGATCTGATGCTTTATCTCAACACACTGTAATTATTTCTGTTCAAACCTTCACATCTGTCATCCATTTAGTTTGCATGTGCTTTGTTTCTCTCATTAAAAACATTTATAATATTAAACACACACCAATCAGAAACAGGTTGCCAGGTGACCAGTGTCCCCCCGATCTAATTTTGATATTTTTCTCTTTTAATTAGTGTTCATTTCAGGAGTCGGGAAAGTGTTGTTAATCGGCATCTCATCCGTTGTTTCCGACAGCATCTGAGGCTGTTTATTCAGAACACGCTCTAATGAGAGCTTCAGTTGGCTTGCTGCGTTTCAGCTAATTGTGAGCTAAAACTGCAGGCTTCACTGAAGCAGAGGTTTTAATAGCAGTTGATAGCTGTGCTTTAAGGTTGAAGTGAGTCTGGATATGTTGGCTTGCATCCTATAATGTTAATCCTCGCTGCTTCAACGAAATGTTTATTTCTTATGAGTCTTCTGGTGTGCAGGCAGTTACTGAAATTGTGTGTTGCTTTATACATCTTTTCCCAGTTTTTAAAAAAGTAGGTTTCCATGCCAGACTTTGAGTTGTTCCTGACATCTGTATATACCACCAGATTTAATAGAATCAGATATGCACTTATTCCAGATGATATTGAATAATTCCTGAGGTTGTTTAGTCAGATTGAACGCTTTTCTCTCCATGCTCGCCAGTGTCAGACGATTTGCTAATAAGATACTTAGCAACCGTAACTAAGGGGGCGGGGTCTAGAAGAGGTGCAATTTCACACCACAGAGGAGGCGCAGCATAACTGCAGCATAAACAAGAGTGAAAACCTTACACTGCTTGCGTTGTGTCATTTGTGTGCACACACCTGAGGACACAGGTACACTGTGTTACTACTCTCCACTTCCTGTCCTAAAGGAGCTGTTTTTTTCTGCACTGTCTCTCTCTTGTCATCCTGCTCTCCAGGGTTCCTGCTTCATCTGTCTGAGCAACCTGACACCAGCTGCAGAAATAAGTCTTCTTTGTTTGAACTTTGTTCCGGATGGTTCTTTCTGTCCAATGTGTCCAAAACCACAATCTGACCTCTGGTGACCGATTCCCCCACCCTCCTCTTCTTTGTCTCTTCGCCCCCTCTAGCTAACCAACACAACCCAGATCCGTGAGACACGCCCGTGTCGTGTAACACTGTCCCACTGAGGGATTATTTTGAAAATGCTGCTTTACAATTCTTTCTCATATTTACCTCAAAGTCAAAAATTCTGGTTTGTGTAAAGTTTTTGTTGTGGCATTATTTTAATACCAGTTTATCAAAATATATAATCCTTCCTTGTTCTTACATTACAAAATTGGGAATGTTTAATATTTTACATCATGGTTTCATTTTTTGTACATTTTTTAATTAAAGAAAAAAAAACTGTATTGCAAATATAAGAATCAGTTTTAAGAATATTGAGAAATACCAGAAATGGAAAAGTAAAACATCTTGGCTTATTATAGTTGTAAGAATCCAGGGAGGCAATTTGGGGTCTCTGGACGACTGAAGGATAGAGACTCATTTGGCATTTTCTGGACAGCTATTGGAAGACCCCATCTGCATATACCAGCCAGCTGTGATTATAGCCCCCCCCTTCATTTCTCGTTTTGTCTTTCTTGGAACCACATGGTGACGAGATAATGTGGGTTTAGCCCTAAAATAGAATTTATTTCAATGCGTTTGCAAATAAATGAGCTAATTATGAGTTTTTGTTTACCTGCGGGGGGAGGGGATAATGTAAATTAGATCCACAATTCACAGTAATCACAATTCTTTACTAGTGGACCAAAAATATCAAACAGAACCTGTATAACGTTCTAGACTAGTTTAGGTACCTCAGAGGTTTTGGGCTGCTGATTAATACAGTGTTTCCTGTGTTCCTTTAGCTGTTTCCTGTTTGCATTAGCAACAAAGGTTGCAGGTTCGATTCACAGGAACACATAATCGTCAGCTGTATAACTTTCATAGTTGTATAGCTTGAAGTCACTTTGGATAAAAGCAAATGCTTAAATGTAAATGTACCTAGGTATAATATTTTGTAAAATAAAAAATAAGCTTCTTTCACAGTTCACTGAATTTTTACCTTATCTCTGAAGGTATATATGAGTTTAGCAATCATGAACCATCCCAAATGCTATTCTGGAACTTTCTGTCAGATATAAAGTACATTTATCCATTTTCACCAGTATAAAGGGCTGTCACAGTAGAACTTCGCTGTTTAACGCTTTGACTTCTCAGAACTATTTTAACTGCTGATGTCTGTGATCCATGAAAGAAGCGACTGTTCTGTCTGTAAATGCTACAGACGCAGAGACCACAGGCAGACTTGTGCTGACATGTCCCGGATCAGCCTCGCGCGCAGAGTCACGTCATCACGGTCCTGCCAACCATCTGGATATAAACTGCTGCTTTGAGACGCATCTGCTCATCTACATGCCTGGGTCTAAATCGCCCTTCCATCCATTCAGACCCCACAGCCATTCGGGACTGAATTATTCTCTTTGTGTTGACAGGACAGCCAGTAATTTACAAAGTGTGTCCCTGTGTGCTGACAGGCCAGCCAATCAAGACGCATCTTTAGTCCTCGTGTCCTGACAGGATAACCGGTCTGTATAGAGTATGTCCCTGTGTTTTGACAGGCCAATCAGGCGGGACAAAATGTGTCCCTGTGGAATGACAAGATAGCCAATCAGAAGCCTAGTTTCAGCACAATATTCTTTGGTTTTAACTAGAGTTGTACCCATCAGTTTGTGCTTTGAGGCATTGAAAGACATTGTTAGTTAATTAAAATGAACTCACACCTCAGACTTTATTAAATAACATTGTGTTGATCATGATAAAACTGTGTGTTATGAAAGGCACCGTCTTTGAATAATACTATAGTCGCTGTCGCCATGGTAACATGCTTTATTCGTGGGTATTGCAAGAATAGAACCAGGGCTTGAGGGTTGTCAATCCTAAACAGTGATTGTTTGAAGGTAGCGTGTGACTTATTTGATCTTTCGTTTTGCGCCAAGCATATGTCACTACAATTACGCGAAAAAAGCGTAATATCCTTAATCTGTTTCGCTCAATAGAAAGGACCGTAGATGAAAGAACAAATTGAAAAGATTTCCATGATAAACGTGTCATCATAAATTTAGGGTGCAAGATGAACTTGTCAAGTGTCTAGAACAGCCAAAGCTGATTCTCTTGACAACTAAATGATAGTGGAAGTCTTAAGGGGAGAAGTGAGTAAAGCTAATTCATATTTAGCTGCTCTAAAGAGAGTCCAGAGGAATATGAGGTCATACTTGCTGACACACAGACAGAAATATTCAGTCATGGACACATGGAGTCTGTCCAAAACCTAGAGAGCTGCCTACATAGACAGCTGCCTTTTATGGCAGAATGACAATGCTAACGGAATTTCTGAAGTGACTGATTTGGAATGTCTTGCAGTCTATGAAGGCACCTCTTTGTTTTTTAGGAACAGAGCTGTTGTGTTATCTGGCAAACGTTGATTTGAGACAGCAATCTGCAGCCTTTGACTCTTTACTGCCATCTCTGTTTGAAACATAAAATTGCAGGTTAATTGTGTACTTGTGTAATAAATGAATCTAGG
Source organism: Yasuhikotakia modesta (assembly GCA_036877545.1). Lineage (NCBI taxonomy): Eukaryota > Metazoa > Chordata > Actinopteri > Cypriniformes > Botiidae > Yasuhikotakia > Yasuhikotakia modesta. The sequence goes on along the minus strand of JBAJNP010006984.1, from coordinate 6,497 downwards.
TAAGTTAAGAAGATCATTAATCACTGCTTTTGTTCATTTTAACCCCAAAAGGTTAGGATTGATGTTTAGAGCATTTGAAAAACTACTTTGTAAAATTCAGCATGAGCGTCGCATTTTCTACTGCTATGGTGCCCTTCAGTATAGAAAATGCATCTCCCACAGAGTAACTGAGTAACATGGTCACTTAGTGTAAAATGCAATTGGACCCAATTTACTTTGGAGCCAGAGCACATGACCATTATAAGATTACATGACGGTGATGTTTGCCAGAAGACCAGGGTTGCCTTATATTTTGAATGCTAATTGAAACCAGCATAAGCTCACTAATAAGCACTAATTGCTGTAATGAATTAGTTACAGTGGGAGTGCTGGTGAGAGGACAGTGTGGACACTTCATACGGACACACACACACACAGCAATAGGCACAGTGTAGTAGCCCTCCTTCACTGGAAATTCTGTTGTATTTAAACATGTTGTGATATCACAATGTGGATTGTAACAATGGATACAGGTACTGTAATGTAATATAATTTTAGATGTTTGTATTTTAAACTGTATTCTGTAATGAAATAGGAATCATCTATCTTTGTGCTTTGGAATGCCAATGTGTTGTTGCTGTATTGTTTGCCAATTCATTGTATTTTAGTCACACTGTTGTATATGCAGTATTAGTGGACCTTGTATTTACCTTGTATTACTTTTATTACTTGTATTACTTACATGGTATTATCCTCTAACCTGTAATAGCCCTTATGAAAATTAACCTTGGTTTTCTAACTGTTGAAGGGTGGTGACTGCCACAATATTAGCCACAATATTAGTTGTTATGCTAATTTAGTCGTGCCAAATCACATGTTTGTCTGTACTGATCTTTGGTTTTATCAGTGTGGGTTTTTCTCATGAGGTTGATGTCTCTGAGGTGAACACACAGCTTCAGGCTGATTGTTCTACTTCTGAAGCGACGGCCATCTTGGCTCCGTTCCCAGGCAGAATTTCATTTGGACCTGAAAGAGGGGGCAGTATTTTTGGGGGGAAGGTTTCAGAAAGCAATAAACCTGTGGAAATGTTAAAAACATTACCTCATTGTGCTA
>JBAJNP010006983.1:0-23915 GCA_036877545.1 Yasuhikotakia modesta | reverse complement strand
GAACTTTGTGGCACGTAACGCTGAAAGTGTTCAAACAAACATTACAAATAACTTACCATTGAGAAACATGTAAATCTTGCCTTTGCTGAACTGGTTCTTCCTCTAATTCAGTGTCTCCTCTGGTTCGGGTCAAACATATGAGGCTGAATCTGCACCACAGCTGTCGGTCCGCGTTCGGGTCAGTAAATGATGACGACGTCACATAATTATTCTTTTGTGTGGCAGTGAAGGCAGCCAATCAGCGTGCAGCGCTCCGCATATCATTATGAGGTTGTCAGAGCCCCTCCAGCGGCGCAGGATTTGTGCAGAACGCTCAAACTCACCCGTTTAATATCCCCGCCATAAAAACGTTGAGAGGTTTTTAGCTTCTGGGGCATTACAGACTTAAAAAGTGCTATTCTCTCTATGTCACATCACAGAACAAGAATCTATACACCGCTCAACCACTCTAGGTCACCTTTAATATCATTTGAATAATTTAATGTTAAAAATCTTTGCCCCGATCCCCTGGACTATTAAAATAACTTTCTGCTTACTGCTTTCATAACATTTTAAACGACCTTGTCTTAAATGTTAAGAAAAATTGTTTTAAAAATATAATATCTCTAATATAGTATCTTCCCTGTTATTTTATGGCTTTCAGCTCTGGGTAGTCAGCTGGTCAGGACTGATACTGCCTTAAAAACACAACCTGGAAAATACAATGCTTTACAAACTATACAGTCAGACATAATCTATAACAAACTAGTCAACTGTGTTTATGCCACGTCTTTCATCATTTATCAATATATTCAAAAGACACATTTTCAGATTTACATGGCAACTGCACAATCTAGAAGTATGGTACACAAAAGCAATGCACAAAGATCATGTTTACATTGTTTATTCAACTTAAATTACACATAACTGCTAAATCCACAGCTTTCTAAACCTACACTTTAAAATGGAAGACATACAGCTATTAAAATGTTTTATGCATTTCCCTGGGACATTTGATGTTTGTTTCAAATCTCCTTTACAGTCAGGGACACATGAAAATTGCCATAAATGGTTCAGGCAGTATGCAGTAAAACATTGTTATATGTAACAAATGGACAAGATTCACATGTGGTTTACACACACACACACACACACACATAAAAACAAGACAAAAACACTAAACACTCCAGGTTAAGTGTCTACAGCTAAAGACGTGAGGGGCTCCTACAGCAAAGTGAATTCTGTTATATATGGGTCACTTTCCAGGTTTGCTGATATGAAAACTAATCTGTCTTTACTAAAACACTGGATCAGGAATATTGTAACCTAGTATATAGTTTCTCTGATGTAAACATCCCAATGTCCACCTGTTCCCAACCCTAAAAAATAAATGTTTGTAAAATGTTCTGTCAACACCATCATAAATAACATTGTGTAGTGTACTGAAATTACATTGAGCCATTTTAAAACTTCTGAGTGACCCGTAAGTGTTGTTTAAAACAGTCACTGATGCATAATTTGAAGTATAATGTGTTTCCTTAGCTAGGACATCTAATAGAAACAAGGTTTGTGAGGGAAGGTATTTAAAACTAAACTCAGTATAAACCTAATCCAGAGCCATCTATGCCTCGAACTCCAAACCCAAACCTAGTTTGTGACCACCAGTGTTGATGTTCTTCCCGTCCAGAAGAGCAGAGAGGGTCAGTTTAATTCCTGTACCAGAAGACAGCAGTCAAACAGGGAGCAATTACATCCAGAAAACCGAATAAATACAACACTTGTCAAACATTCACCATTTGGGATATTATCCAAAGTTACAACCTTGGCACAAAATAAACAGATATTTTGAAGACACAGAAAGTTTTAGTTTTACCTAATTCACATCTCTAAATACTTACCAGGCTTCAAGTTTTGAGTATATCCCAGACCAACAAGGCTAGAATTGTTCACTTTGGCCTGTAGGACAGAACGCAGGTTAGTTCTACTGACCGTTGTAAGACAACTAATACATTATTTCATCATTTATTCACTGCGTTAGCTAAAAATATATTTACAAAACAAATTGCAATAAAAATACTGCACAAAGATGCACATGAAGTCACAGTTTACACAAATTTGTGTTTTTGTAATTTATACAGACAAAATTATATTGTTTTCTAACACTTATACCTTAAAACTCATTTTTAAAAACTTTGTGTTTTCAGGCCCCCAGAAACTTGTTAAAATGCATAATAAACAGTGTTACTGATCCCTTAGTCATTGGTACAACTTAATCCCAAATTAATCTCTCACTTATTTCACTTAAAGCTGCAGTCAAATAATTAAAACACATGAGAGGTTGTGTTGCATGTTTGATAATTGAAACAGTTGACTGAAGTTGAGCTTTGAAGTAACACAATGCAGTATAATGTCAACCACAGTCACAACATACCGAAAAGGAAGCGTCAGCATCAATCTGATACTTGGCAGCAATGCCAAAACGTGTGTTACTGTTTCCGGCAGTCCAGGCCAAGTTGACAGCTGTCTCCAAATTCTCATTCACCTTCTGGTAGATGGAACCGCCAAATTCTGTTCCATCATTCCTGCTCATTAAAAACATTTCATTTATTAATTAAATATCTTCATTATTAAAATAGAAATTTAATGGAAATGGAAATGTAAAAGCCAGAAATCAAAGAAGAAAATAAATAATTTAGCCTACATATCTATCCAGAAAGATATTGAATGTTTTAATGTTTTAAACTATGAAACTTGAAACTATCTAATGAAACTATTTTCATTAGCTAATTTTATCAATTAGTTAATGTTTACCTATTTAAAATAATGCTGTATGACAATTCATGATATAAACACCTTTACTGTTATAAACAAGTAGTTAGTTGCTGCCTGATCAGCAGGCAGAATGTTCCTGTGCAAAGCCCTTGACAAATCCAATTGAAAGGGAATAAACATGTATAAAAATAAACTACCTTTTCACCCTTCAGACTGGTCAAACACGACACAGACCTGGACACCGCCCTACAGCTCAGAGATGTGGCTCTGTTCATTACGTACACGTTAGTGTGGAGCTGGAATTCTTCCGTCTTGTAGCCAACAGCAAAGTTGCTTCTAGAAATCCGGTTCCTCCCAGCCTCAAAGGTCATCTGGTACCCAGCGAGCCAGCCCTCAAAGCCCAACACTACAGCCCCATGCACTGCCGTGCCGTTGATGTCATAGTCCACATCACAGCCCAAGTTGATGTGCTCACGCTGGAAGCTGCTCTTGATCTTACCACTCTTCTTTCTAAAATAAAAACACCAGCGGAAAAATATTCATGCCTTATCCCTTATCAGGTCTCCTTGACCTTTCTCATGTCTGCTAAAAAATCTCTGATCACCCCTATGAAAAGAGCAGCATGAAGATCAATGCTAGTTCAAGCTGGTTTACAAGCAAGGTTTTTCTAGTGAAGCTAGTTAGTTGGGGACACATGAAGACCAGTAACAGTGAAAATGCAACATATGATGGCCATTTTACAAGGTGTTATTATTCAGTTATTGTGGTTAAATACCACTTTTGCATAAGAATCAGAATCACATTTCTCTTTTATGAGGAATTTGCCTTGGTATACGGGTACGGGACAAACAAAATAAATTGTGCAATGAAGAGCCAGTGCAAATACTTACAGTCTGGGATGTGAGACTATAGCAGCCTGAGTTGCGTGTGTTAATGTAACGTGAAATAATAAGGTGTTTGCATTTAAGTACTGTAGGTCTGATCCAGGTGCTGGACATTGATTCATACCCAGTGTTTGGAGAGAACGAGGAATCAAACGTCAGCTTCAGCCCTTTGGCCAACTGAGGGAACAAGAATTCACAATCCTCAGTTAAACACAAGTATGCAATGAATATACGCTAGAGTATGTCGTTTGCTCCACATCCATCTTATTGTCAACCAGTGTATACACAAATGACATAGTAATTTTTAATTAGTCTTAACATGCCACTTGATTTAAGCCATTGATCACTCCTGTAGCAAAACAGTGCCGACAAGTGAACTGCTAAAGTTTACAACAACATTAAACATACAGCTCTGATGGAAGCGTGTTTGTAATAGAAGCACTACAAATATATGTTTTATTAGCATGCAGGTGGTGTTATGAAGTGATACAGGAGTGTAACCCATACAGTCTTTGATCTGTCATACCTGGTCCTCCAGAGTGATCTCCGTGCCAAGCGTGTTGTCTGTGTTCCATTTCTCTGTTAAAGTTAGCCCTTGCTCCACCCATTTGTACTTGGTCTCCAGTGTTCCTGACACTTTACTGGTCTCTGTGTTAGCAGAGCCAGAGCTTTTAAATTCCTGCAGTGAAAAGAGAGAACCTTATAAATGCATCATTGGCAAAACTGAACAAATGTACATGTGTGGGAACAGAGATGCTAAACACAATTTAAACTTATCTCCATGTCTGTAACACAAGAGCACATTATGACTGATCAGTAAATGTCAGGAAACATTAACAGCAAAACTTCTGTCTGTATTATGATATACTGCAAAAAATGTTTGCTTCACTGCCTGTGCATTTGTAATGTCTAAACATTTTGACCTTTAAACTTTTGACCTTTAAACTAAAATGAAACTGCATTTTCATTTTATTTGTTTGAATTGTGTGTGTGTGAATTCTAAATTATCAGCATCTGAGCCTTTATGAATGTGCAGAAAAACAGCATCTGTTGTACTCAGAGCTTAACTCAGGGGGATGTAGGGATAGAATCCCCCTTGTTGAAAAAATGACCAACAACTCTGAGCTTTACTGAGCTGCACACAAGTTCACACAGGATTCACACAATTTTTCACGATTTTTAAAATGTCTAGGAGAACAGTTCAGGCACAGCGTTTCACATTCTTTAAAACAAGAACAGAAAATATGATCGGAATAGTGTTTAAAGACATCCCTATGTATGCATATTATTGCATGTATGCATACTCGATTGCATTTTAGAAATGATCACCCTACTATTCTAGTCTTTACCATCCAAAGTGTCAAGTTTCCATTTCTGTCACTCACTTACATTGTTTTGTTATAGTGACCCTAATGGCTTAACCTTGGGGTTGGGAGAGTAATCACCCTGCTTTTTATATAAGACGACAATGAGAACTTTTGAAGCAGTCTTCAAAGCTGCTTTCTTGTGTGTACATTTCTGGATGCGATCTGTCCCCTCTTTTTACATTTAATCATTTGGCAGATGCTTTTATCCAAAGCAACTTACAGTGAATTCATTGTATTCATTTTTTTCAGCAGGACTTCCCCTGGGATCGAACCCACAACCTTTGCGGTTTTAACGTAATGCTTGAGCTTATGAAAAGGCTTTTTCTTCATCAGCCACAACATTTGTCTGAGATGTGCTCCTATGCTGAGGCAGCATTTGTGGAGCATGTGTTCATCTCTGAGAAGTGCTCATTACAACATTGTGGTCACAGCTTTCCTTTTTTAAATAAGAGCCACTTCAGATGCTCCCTGTGCTTTCCTCCCAGTGCAGCAGCATTTAAAGCAACAGCAAGCACTGATTTGGCAAATACAATAAAGTATTCTGTCAGGTTAAACATTATAAATCCCACAGATTGTCTACTGCCCTTCATGTTTGTCCTAATCATTTGAAAAATAGGAACAAGTCAAGGATAGTTCCGATTCCGTGCAGCTGCAGGAAGCATGCATTGTGACTGACCTTATCTCCCTAGGCATTAAAGGCCAGAGCACATGCACTGGGCTAGATTGTGTTCAGCCTGGTGGTCCATTAGAGCCTTCTTTGGCTGTACTTTGAAGAGGTCTCCTTTGATTCTCCTGTCTCGCAAGGTAGCCTCTTTGTGACGCCAATAAGGACTGCATAGCAGTTCTTGATGTGAGGCAAACAGAGGCATTATCATACTTTAATAGGCCTCCAAAGATGTTTGAACCATTTGCTCAATGCCAGGGCTGGCCCAACCTTGACCTTCTTAAAGGTCTACCCACAGGGCTATGCAATTCAGTTTGCCATGCCTGCCCAGGGTTAATAGCATTTCTTACCTCATTTGAGATTGGACAACTTGCCTACTGACCTCCTACTGGCCACTGGAGCCAACAGAGACGGTGGTCTTTGTAAACCATTCACATCATAGGCAACTACAGTCATACACCACACTGCTCTCATAACAGGTTTTGCCCTGTAGAGTGGTCCAGCTTTTGGAGTCAACTTAATAAATCATAGGCAGTCCTGTGTGCTTCCCAGAGTCATCCCATTGTGCTATGGTTTTCTGTTGAGGCTCCCTTGACATGTAAACCATAATGCATAGCTGACTCTGGGACTTTTGGCATGCAATGTGCAAGGTCAGGAAGTAAAAAAGCAGGTCTTGCAAGTTGTGAATTCAGCCCACCCAGATCTTGTAATGCATCCTCCTTACAATAGCTCAATATGGCACTTGAGGCCAGACCACGGATCTTCCATGTTTAGCCCATGGACAAAACACAGGAGACCCTGCTGTGTCTGCTTTGGATGTCAGCAAAACAGAAAAGCTCTAAACAGAGGCTATTTCATTGTGTTGCAGATGCTATTCTTTGGCCTACCAATCACCAAGGGTGCACTGGATCATTTCAGACCCTTTTGCCACAAAAATTGAAACGTGTTTTACACTGCACTCTCAAAATTATGAAAAGTCTTAAATATTCTCATAATTAATACTATATTGTATATAAGTGTGAGAAGGTAACAATATGTATCTTTCAATGTGCCATAATATACAGATATTATACTAAACTTAGGCCATGTACTGATTGGTTTGTATCATATTAAAAGGGTTTTTCTTTGAGTTATATAATTATTCCTAAAATACATAATGAAAACAACTGTATATTATCACTTCAATGTGGAAAATATATTTAGAAAACTAAGTTTGTGCAAACTTTGTGCAAACTTCCCACATGGTGTGGACAGACAAAATGCTAATGCCTCAAATCGTCACATTTACCACATGGTGTAAAGAGCAACTATAAACACATGAAAGTATTAAGCTCTGTGAAGGAGTGGTTAACAATGAACTATTGCTACAGGAACCCCTGACCCATCAAAGAAATACTTAACCACACCATTCCCCCTGAATTCAACCAATGGTTGTACTTACCAATCCATTTTCTGACCTTGTTTTCAAGTCCAACTTGATTAGACCGAATCCTGTACATGACACAATACAAGCATCATCACATGATGTCATATAGGTGAAAGAGAAAAGTGTTTCAGTCAGTGGATATAATAAAGTGACACTGTTCTGACTAAGCAAGGGCTTTGGTCCACAACTTAAAGTGGATCTGTAACCGTCACAGAGGACAATCACAGGGGTTCAAGCCTACTAAGGGCACAAATGGAAATGGCAGTCACCAAATTGTTATTAGACCATCAGGATGTTGTCACAATGACACATGCAAAGTTGTCCATGCGGCCAATTATTGAGCTTCAAATAATTTTTGAAATCTTTTCATTTTTTATCTAGATATGTTACCTGAAAACCATATTACTTTAATTACTTGATGTCAGGAAATCAGTTGTATGACCTTAGTAGTTTTTCAACTCAAAATGGCAGACAAGAACAATCGACTATGACAAATTTGGTATCGTAGGAATCAATGATACACAAGGGAAATCAAGTTCTAGTTCTAAGCAGCTTTGTAAATATCTTACAATACTGCATTTTACGACAAAATTCAAAATGGCTGACACCCAAAATTGCTGCCCAAGAAATATTGGGAATCATTTGACTTAGTATGTAGAAGAGGTGAAAGTGATGTTTTTGTCACACTGCAAGTCGTGAACACACACTGCAAGTCGTGAACACACACTGCAAGTCGTGAACACACACTGCAAGTCGTGAACACACACTGCAAGTCGTGAACACACACTGCAAGTCGTGAACACACACTGCAAGTCGTGAACACACAAACCCGGAGCAGTGGGCAGCTATCCCTGCAGCAATCAGGGGTTAGGTGCCTCACTCAAGGCACTTCAGTTGCTAGCCGCTGGCACTGGAATCAAAGCAGCAACCTACTGATTACAAGCCCGACTCCTTAACCAGTAGACCACAACTGCCCCCTTAGTATTGTAATCATTTGACTCTGAACTATCCACTCATATAAATATAAATCCCATTGTATATATTAGTATAAATTAGTACATAAATCTACTAAATCTACCCATATGAATTAGTATATAAATGTAAACTGACCACCCATATGGTGTTTGACAAAGGTTTTCAAAGGTTATTAGCAACAATAGCTATTTATCATATCTTTTGAGCAGTAGGTGGCAGTATGATGAAAGTGCCTCCACAATTGCGAGATACTGTATTGCACAAAATGGAAAACCAAAGAACAGTCACTGATATAAAGCACAGCCTCATCCATTTTTTCATTGAATTCATCAAATTCAAAAATCTTTTGATAACTTTTTGTCATGGGTGTCTACAGAATACGTACCAAATTGTGTGCAATTCGGACAAATACTCTAAAACAATAACAGGGTTTGACCCCTAAAAATAATAAAATGGATACAATAATTATTTATTGTGTATTATTTACTGTTATAATAATTATTTATTAGTCAATACTTTACAGTGTGTGAGAGAACCAACAGTCACTTTACAGTAGATATACAACAGGGTTAGCTGCTTAACTGAGCTGGTAGATGCCATAACTACCCACACCATGCAGCTGCCAATAAGCATCTTTTTTCAGTGACAGCAGGATGTAGCCACTGGTTCTCATTACAAATGACTGAAAACAAGCCGAAAGGGGCAGAGGTGAATTCATACCGTATCCTTTGGTGAAAATATCCCTGGCAGACTTGCCCAGGTCTACATATGTTGGAGGAACAGCCATTGTCTGTACATAGAGACAGAGAGAGAGAGAGAGCATCACACAGCTGCAGGTGACCCAAAACATGGGGCTACAGTGACAGAGGTCATGTGTAGGACACAGGGAGTGGCTCCAGAACCCATTTAACCTCAATGTTACTAATATTCACCATACATGGATCATTTCCAAATGTAAAAACAGATTTCAGAATTTTCATTCCACCTGTTTTTGTGCAATTTTTACACAGACTCAGAGGCAAGTCTGCAGTAGTTGTTAAAAATTAATACAAAGTTCTGATACCACCCAAGCCATCAGTGTCCTAGAAAAATAACAGTTTTATTATAGATAAATATGTCCTGAAGATAATTTCACACACACTATATACATGTATATATGATATAACCCAGATACCTGTAATAATAATACAATAGGCATGGCCAATATAAGACACTACTCCCATCACATACACATAATACTACAATGTGGTCTGATGTAATATTTTATAAAAGACAGAATACACAACATGAGAATGTCAGTAACAGAAGGTCACCAGCATCCTGTCTGCAGACAATAGTACAGACGCCAGCCTGAGCTGTGCTGTCACACATGAACACAAACCTTTCACAAGAACCAAAAACAAGACCCATTGTCATCACAGCCATTTTAACCGAACAATGAGATTCATTTGAAGATCTCCAGAGTGGTTTGTGCACGTTTAGGCCCCGATCAGCTCAGATGTCTGACCTACACCGCCCTTCCTAATAATCTCACACACTGTCGGTTCTTTATTACAGAAAGTAAAATTACACACATTTTTAATCGATTTTCTACTCGTGCGGTGAAACAATGACACGTGCACGCGCGCACGACCGCGGGATCAAACATTCACATCCCGCGAGCACGTTTTGTTTTTATTGACGAACACTGGATCTCAATGTACGGAACCAGTGGTTGCGATCCTTGATGTAAGAACATCAAACGTGTTGTTTAGGAGCATGAATGCACGAGCATGTCGGTAGGTTCGGGCCCTGCTAGCGACTCTAAGATGTCGCCTTTTCGCATCGTAATGATATGACTGCAGAGCATTACATCACCTCACATGCTAATATAAAGTATCAAATGTGCAGAATAAATGCTTAAAATCCACGTACCTCTGTAGGTGAGCACAGCGCGCGGACAGAGCTCAGAGAGGATGAGACGAGCACAAGCGTACGCCACTAGCGTATTGACTAGCGTACACAAGAAGCGTAAACTAACCGCAGCACGCATGCTCAGTTATCTTCGGCATCAACCCGGCAGACTCCGCCACGCCACGACCATTCAAACGTAGTGACAGATGCCTTACATTAAAAACGCCGCAGTAAACACAGCGCATGCAGCGCAACTACAGTTATTATGCGTGTCGTTTTCTACAATTCCTGCAAAGCAGCTTTACAGAAAATACAGCAAACAGCGGAGACATAAAATCTGTAGAGAAATAAGGCAAAAAATATACGTAACAGGAAAATTATAAAGCGAAATATAAGATTATATAAGATTTTAATCTTATTATGTAGTCTTATATGAACTATAACATTAAAAACACGCGTGAAATTAAAATGTAACAGCTAGGCAGACAGACCAAATGCTTTAAAATATAGTTTCAGTATTTGTTGTTGTACAATGTTGTTGTTTAATGGATTTATACTCACTAAAATAGATTTAAAAAATGGTGCAAAGTAGCGGTCAACCAGGCGATGGCAGTGTCTTCAATATAACGTCCAGACCTTTAGCACTTAAAATGTCACAAAACAAAAATCCTGAAGAGGGTTTTAACACGAATAATAATTAGAAATATAATTCTACAGGTACAGATACATTCACAGACAGAGATCAACCATACTGCTGTTGTTAGTGTGAAATAGACACATGTATGTATATTGTATTTTCATGTATATTCATATTCTTAAAGTTTCTGTCTGGTTTAAGCAAAAAGCTGAAAAATTGCCCAAATGTCTTTAAAATCTTAAAACCATTTACTAACCATTTTAATAAGATGTTTGCCATACTTAAGACCAAATTACACAGAGCTTGTCTCTTAGATATGGCTGCAGCAAGTCTATTGATCTGCCATTTAACATTTAACATATTGAGTAAATAATTAAAGAATTGACTTTAAGATTGTAAAGTCGATTCTTAAAAAGTTTTAGTAAGTAAATGATGATGTTATGCTGTTAATAGGGTGCTCTGAATGGTTGCTAGGGTGTGGCTAGGAAGTTGACAGGGCAATACCTAACGCCCACTGACGGCCTGAGTCAAATAAACACATTCAAGTGTCTAAAGTCCCAATGATGAGATATAGTTTATTCATTTGATTATAAAGTTGCTAGGTTGTCATATATGGTTGCTGGGGTGTAGCAGATTAACTGGGTAAAACTAATAGACAATATGTGTGTTTAGATTAAAAAGCAAACTCCCATTTCTCTATAATGGTCTGGTGCTGAGATGCGCCTAATCTATGTTGGTTTAAATCCAATTAGCATTATGTTGCAACATTTTAGTTTCATGGTTATACTGTTAGCATCATGTTAATTGATTTTAAAACATATCAACATCATACTAAAATGTTTTAGAATCATGTCTAACTCCAATTAACATCATGTTAAAATAATGTTTTTTTGTATTCAAATGTTTTTTTTTAATTGTAAACACCACTTCTATTTTTAACATACTAATCTAGTTATTCCTCTTCTGCTCTTGTAGTCTATGGCAGACCATGTGTTACCCAACAATTCTACAGCTTCAATGAATTTCACAACAAAATTAATGGCAAAATAAATATCTATCTTTGTAAAACTTTTGTGTATTGACATAAAACTAGGAAATGTCATCACAGGCATGAACTGAGGGAGCATGTGCAGTTCTAATGTTATATACTGTTTGTGTTTTGTCACAGCACAAAACACTAAATGTCTAAAATTTGACCTTAGATTATGAAAAAATGTTCTTTTTACCAAAGTTTTGAATGCTTTTATTTTTCTTCATGTATAATTTTCTTAATGTATTATATTCTCTGGTTTATGTTATATTCCCTTAAGCTATGTTAGCAGCTAAGTTGGCTTCCCATCATATGCTAAGCAATCAGAACTTTTATGTGATCATTCCTGCCTTGAAATCTCTCCCTGGCAGGTTTGAACATGTGCTCAGTTTTGAACTCAGACTCATCATCTGAATGGTGCAACTTGTTGCTGTGAGCTGAACCTTTCAGGATGTGGGTTCAAAACCAGTGTGGCAGGTAAAGTTGTCTCTAGAGTCTTCTAGAGTCTTTTTACAATTCTGACTTTTTACGTATGTGTAATGTGATGTACTAAACTTTCTGACCGAAAAATGCATTTTTGTTGTTTGTTCTGTGTTTGTTCTCATCTGAACTTCAGTTCACTTTGAGTTCAATCTCTTCTGTTCTTCTAAATCTAAATCTGTTCTTCATGTACCGTCTACATTCGCCATTTTTGTTCTTCTGGCTCTGCGTTGCGCTTGGGGCTTGGCCCCCACATCACTTCTGCAGCTATATTTTGTTATAACCAAGGGTTTTGTGTTTATCCGTTTGGCCAGTGTGATTTTATCTGTTACCTAAAAAGAGATTAAGTAAAAAAAAAAAGATTGCAACTGATTAGTTATAATTTGTTTTGTACATTATACTTTTTTCTGTTGTTGTGCTTAAGTTTCTCATTTATTATATAATCTAATTGAATATTTAATTAATTATTTGCTGCCAGTGCTAATATCAAAATGATTTAGTCAGTTTTGGGTTTTGTAACAGCAGAAAACTAATCATCTCACAGATCACATCATACCTCCATATCAAACGAATCTTGTTGTTGAAAGTGATAGTGGTTTTCCACTACATCCACAGCTCATAAAGACACATTACACAAGCTGTTGACATTAAAAGGAAAAAAGAGCAGCTTGCTTCCTGTCTTCTGTAAATACTGAAAGCTATCAGAAATGTCAAGCGTTTGTGGTCTGCGCTTTTCTTTTTTTCCTTTTCACCAAACACAACAGTGAAGTGGATCACAGCACTCTTTATTGTCTTTTGAAAGAGACCTAACTGTGAAGATGAGTGTAAGAGATATGTCATCGTAATGCTTTATTTAGACACCACACGTCGATGTTACACTCACTCAATAACTCAACAATATGTTTAATACTATTGTTGTGGAGTTGGTATAACATGAACAGTTGGGATTTATTGGTTAGTGCATTTCAGTTGTGTATATAATAACAGTACAAGTGACATAATACTGTGTCTTAAAGCGACAGTTCACTTAAAAATGAAACCGTTATGACACCTACCAGCTAATCAGTCTGGAAGTTGATGGCAGCAAATCTCATGGTCTCATTCTGCTTTCAGATCTGGTTCGCATAATAATTTTTTTGTTATACCTAATATGAGCTATTCTAATTTTTGAATATTTTGGAGCTAATCAAATTTGTGATTTTGATCAAATTTGATAGAAGTACAACAATATTTAATTACAATACCTGAAATGTTAAAAATACATACTGAACGTAGCAATATTTCTACTTTACTGTATTTTGAAATATTTACTTTCAGTAATATTCAGAAATATTCAGAAATAAACAGAAAAAGAGAATGAAACTTAATGAAAAGACACTTTTACTACACTTTACTGAAACAGAAATATAAACAGAAATAGAATTATGATTTAAGAATAATATAAAGCATTATATTTTAAGCACAATTTTAAGCATTGTAATAGGAATAATAAATAGAAAATTGCCAAATTATTATTTTTTTAAAACAGCTTACTTTTAATAATAGTTTCATTGGATTCATATAAGACTCTCATATCTTTACTGAATGTAAAATAAAATGTAAAGGGCTTTTTAACTGTATGATATTTATACATGGACAACTGTCTTGCTGGATCTTTGAGTACATTATAAATGATATATAGCTGCAAACAGTGATGGCGGGCCTAAGCACTACACCACCATTGCCAAAAAGGAACATGAATTCAGTATATTGTCGTAAGGCGCCCCATTCAGCATCACAAGAGTACTGAACTCTTGCTCCCCCTGCTTCCAGGTCATGTGTCTAGCCTATTTAAGCCATGGAAATTCTGAAATTTGTTGCAAAGTATGGCCAGCATTCACTGAATCCAGCAGAGAGCAATTTGCTAACATCGTTGTGCGCCTATCAAGGTAAGCTCATCCAGAAATATCAATCGCAAATCGCTACGCTGCAGATTACTGTTGAGATCTTAACATTCAGTATTCGTTCTCAAAACTCATGTGCTTCGCCCATGGTAAGAATTGCATTACCTGATAAAATTTCTGGCATTGCAGACAACTTTCAACAAGTGGATATTTATTTCCAATACAACCAAGAATCACTCGGATGGATTGAAATGTACAGTTTGTACAGCTGTTCTCTCTCAAAGACACAGAGAACCAGGTTCTTGCATCTTCTTCTCCAGAAAACTAACATCTGCTAACATCAGGCAACAAGGAGCTGTTATCCATGAAAGAGGCCATAGAGGAGTGGCAGCACTGGCTGGAAGGTGCACTAAAACCGTTCCAAGTAATTACAGACCACATGAATCTAGAATATATAAAGGGAGCCAAACGACTCAATCCTCATCAAGCAAGGCGAATCCACACATTGCCACAATCCGCCAGTAGAGGACGCACCTCCTGAGACTATCCTGCCCCCCTGCATCATCCTGGCTCCCATATCCTGGGATATAATGGTGGAGATCCAGTAAGCCCACCAACAAGAACCCACACCGCCTAACTGCCTGCCAACAAGATTTATGTACCTGCTAATCTTCGACTCAGTCATCCAATGGGTCCACACTGCTCTCAGCACTGGACATCCAGGTTTTTTACGAACAATACAATTGAGACAGAATTCCTTTTGCTGGACGTCCATGACCATAGATATTAAGAACTTTGTTAAGTCTTGCCAAGTTTTGCCAAGTCTTGCCAGCTAGAGCTGCCTGCTAATTACTTTAACCCCCTTCTCTTTTCATGTGTCCCTGCTGAAACAGGTCCACCCAGAAGCTGGCTCCAGAGGATGTGCAGGAACCGCCACCACCCTTGGACATAGATGGTAGTCCTGCATATATCAGAGCACAAGGAGTCGCTCCTAGGGGTGGGGGGGGGGTGCGTTCTGTTATAAGATGCCCCATTCAGCCTTACCAGCAGAGGGAGCCATTGCCAGAGTACTGAACTCTTGCTCCCCCTGCTTCTGAGTCATGTGTTTCATTTCCTGTGCCTAGACTATTTAAGCCATGGACATTCTGAACTTTGCGAAGTATTGCCAGCATTCATTGTCTGCATACCAAGTGTTTACCTTTGTTGTCTACACATGTATGATAATCTCTGTTTATCGTTTGCTTCTCTTGGATTACCCCCTCTGGTTTGTTTGCCTGTTTATTGGATTGCTTACCTGTGTATGACCATTGCCTGTGCATCACTGTTTGATTGTTTTGCTGCCTGCCGCAGCACTGTTCTATATTAATCTCTGCATGTGGATTCTCACAGCGCTTCTGTCTCAGCTTCATTACATATATAAAGTACATTTTAAGTGGCACTTTCTGTTGCCAGTTGGTGGTGCTATAACTGTGTCACAATAGTCATATTAATGTTATCATCCCAACACACCAAACATATTCCCCAAGTTTGGTGAAATCAAGCATGTTATGCACCTATAACACTTTCACACATTTCCATGGCAACAATATTTAAAATATTACAAATTACAGCCAAATGTATGTTAAATATTTTAAGGTTTGTTTTAAGTGACACTTTTCTGCTGCCAGTTGGTGGCGCTGTAACCATGAATAGCCCACCTCACCAAACATATTTACCATGTTTGATGTAGCTCAATGCATGCTGCACGTATTAAAAACTTTGTGGTTATTTCGACATAATTTTATTGACAAGCCATGGCAACACCATTAAAGATGTCAAAAAAAACTCTTTTTGGAATGATGTTCTCCAAGTGCATATTGTGCACTTTTCTCCAGTGCAAATGTTCAACTTCCTGTTGGGATGGGTTAATGGGTGTCGAGTGACAGCTGTCTGGGTCAACAAGACCAATACACATACCAAGTTGGTTGTGAAAGGATGTGCATACATGTATGATATATGCATATTTTTGTGCCCTGTACCAGGGATGCTACCAAGCCCCTCTGCTCTGCCCATGCGCCAGCCTTTGCCCTAGCCTATATAATGCAATAAAACAATTTATTACATTTGACCAACAGGTGATGCTGTCACCAGTGACACCTACAATGTCTCAAGTCAGCACACAAATGGTCTGCCTCTCACGTCCGGCCGGGGATGGGTGGCCTGGCTGGTACATGCCACAATTGTCATTTTTCTTCCTTTGCTTGTTTAAAGGAACTGTTCAGGTGTGTGAATATCAGTACAATTAAATTGAAATGTTTCATAAAAGCATGACATTTCCTAAACTGCATGTGAAACTAAAGTTGTGTGATATCAACACATGATCCCACTATAGCTAACACAGACTTCACAGGATAAAGGGGGGTGCTTCATGGTTTAAGGATGGTTTGTTTAAAGATGAACATTTCAACTAGTAACCCAAATGTTTAGTTTTTATGAATCTCAATCATAAAGCCATAGTTTTTAAAATACCAGTATACAAATGGCTTTGATCATGTGTTTTACTGTTAAAACAATTTGGCATATTGACAAAAGGTGGGGTTGCACTTTTCGTGGTCCAAAAATAGAAGCTTCTGTTGGCCTTTGGTTGTGACATTTACTGTATGATACTCCTCTTTATTAATTGTGTCACTTGGAAAGAAAACACTGTACATCTAAGGAACCACATCTATATATGTTTATGAGTTGAGTTTATCGTTTTGTACCTATTGCAGTGTGAGAGCGCAGAGTAGAGATCGTGAGTAGAGTTAGTGTAACACACATGCAGGAAATGTTCGCTGTCAGGTAACTGTCAGAGCTAACGTATGTGGAGGTCTTCAACACCCACTCAACTCTCACCCATCACAACAGCAACAACATTTTCCACTTGCTCCCTGTAAGCACATTGCTCAAAGTTTAACGCAACAGACAAATCTAGGGCACATGTACTGGTCATCATCTTATCATCAACATGATACGTTTTTCTTTATTTAGCATACCCTGTGTCACATACCTGACAACATTAAATCAGTTACAGATAGTTACAGATACACTTTTGCTTCAGATTGCTTCATTTGCAGTTGTTATGGTGTTCTGAATGGCTGTTTTATGTGGCTGCTAATGTGTTTCACTGTTTTAGTTACTAAGTGTTCTGGGTGATGGCTACACCATCTAGATGTTAGATGTTTTTCAGGGTGTTCTAGGTAATTTATAGTTGACTTTCAAAGTCCAAACAACTCTAGAAATGTGTGTGTATAGCACACAAACAAAATTTTGTGTGGTATTCTGGTCCGGTGACATAATCAGAGACACCAAATGAGAAGCCATAAATTTCATATGGAAATTGATGGAAGAGTTCCTTCCTTCTAAAGGATTGCTTCCATTCCAAAGTTATTATACAAATCAGAAGATTATTGTGCAGGACTAATGTCTCTGTCTCCAGCCATGTGTCGCCATCTTTATGGCGTCTCTATAATCAGTGGCAGGCAGTGGATGTGCAGATGAGTGTTTGTTCCCAGCATTGATCCCCAGCTGAAGATTAATGGTGGGAATGAATGTGTTGATTTGTTTTCCCACACTCATGTTCATTAACGTTCCTATGCTTGGAGTTTGATTTGTTGTCATGGGAAGAGAAGCTGGGTGTTAATAAATACAAGTTACAAATGAAAACAAGGACTTGTGTGCAAAAACATTCAAGAGGTTGAGAGAGATTCTTTAGAAGAACACAGTGTCTCAAAGTTTAAAACTCAAGTCTTTTCTCATTTCATTTTAACTTCATTTTAACTTTTTGCAATGGCTTGTAGGCAACTACGGTCCAGGTAACTTTTAGTGGCTGTATGAAGTCAGTTCTCTTCAGGTTCATACAGTTCTGATAGCGTATCCACAGGTGGAACTCAGCACAATAACTATGGACCTGCTCTGCTAATACAACAGAAATATGAAAATGTAACAACATTTTTTATCAATGTCTTACTAGAAAAGTAACCTTTTGGTATTATGCTTTAAAAGAAATTAAATCTGACAAGAGTGGGATTGACAGTTTTTCTTTGCAAACTTTAATATGATTTGTTGACTAAATGTGATACAAGGCTCATTTAGCAACATCAACATAATTATTTCCATCGCTGAAAAATCATGTTTCTTCTACAGTTTGATAGGATCTGTGCTCAGTCCAAGATCTCAATATAAGCTCACACATTTCTCAGCTTTGTACTCTAACTGTATCTCAACAACTGACCTATTTCTTATTATTTTATTCTAAAGAGTTTTAGAATGTTTAGAATTTATTCTGCTGATATATGTGTTTTGTAACTACTCCTGGTGTTTTGCTTCTAAATGTTCCATTATGACAACCTGAAATTGCTTCACTGAACCTAAAGGGGTCAGTCATATTAAGGGGTTCAGACCAAAGTGGTGGAATGTATTATGATTGTATTAGTTTAGAGGATAAAGTCACCTAAATTTGATTTTGCCCATAAATAACTCACTATTAAGGCATAAGAATCTGACTTTCTTATTTTAGTCAAACACAATGCTAGTCACGGGACACACAAACCTATGAGAATCTGCATTACTGACATGGAGTCAATTTGAATGTTCTGAGAAATCTTCTGAAGAACCTTTTTCAAACTCCTCTAACAGCATTTGTACAATTTCTCAGATACTGCAGCTACTATTTTTTCAGCAAGCAGAAAAAATGATGATTAATCTCTTTAGATTCCTTGAGGCATGCCAAATAAAACATTATCTGTTGTTTTTAATGGTCAGCCATATTGAGCATTGACCATTTTAGATTTTGTCATCAAATGCAGTATTCAGCAAATGCATTTTGTAAAAACCTATTAGATAAAATGTTACTACACATCTTACGCACATTACATATAAAAAGTAGGTCTGTTGTTAGATTGTCAGTACACAATTATCATTGCCAAAATAATTCACTGTAACAATTTTACCACTGTATCTGTTGGAATTAGAATAAGAAAATGCTATTAGTTTATCTTAATTTTGTTAACTTTGTGGGTTTTATTTTTCTGACTAATGAATCTGTGTAGAGAGTCTGAGGGAGTTGTAACCATTGTGGTTCTTGAGGCAAAATGGTAAACAGGTGAAACAGCACCACCTGCTGTGGTTGAATGTCAAGCAGATATTGCTTTTGAATAATTTTATCATGTGCAGTATTATGCACCAAATTTAAATACAAAATGCAATCCCTATGCAAAAAATGTAAATAAATGACTATTTTCTGTAAGGTAAATATTTCATGTTTTTTTCTTTATTTTTATTTTCTGGCTGTATTTTGTACCCTTTTCATATTACTTGTGCTTTGATCTGCTCCAACTTAAAATAAGATAAAGTTAAACTTAAAATAAAAAATTCTCTAAAATAAGAGAATTGTTTTTTTCTCATAATATTTTTACCCAATGACAATTATTTGTTGACATGATTGTCTGAGAACCACAATGAACAAATCCCAGCTGTCTGTTGCTCCTGTTAAATAAGAGAAAAAAGTTTATCTTTGTAATCTTTATATATGTGATTTATACTTCTGGCAGCAAACCAAGGTTGCATCTCTTAGTTTTACTTGATACTATAGAGCTTGACATACTCTTAGATCAGCTACAAAATCACATTGGCATTCAAGGACAGATGCTGCAGTGGTTTTGATCCTACCTCTGACCTCTACCATTTTGATCCTTTAAATGGGAAATCATTTAAAGGAATGCCACTGAAATATGGCCTGCCTCAATGATCTGTTTTAGGCCCTTTGCTATTCGTATTATACATACTGTCCCTATTATACATACATTTATCCACTGTTACGCTATAGCAGATTATAGTCAACTATATATAACATCAAGACCACAATAAATTCCTACTTTATCTGAGTTATCAGACTGTGATAAAGATTTAAAGTATTGGATGATTTGTCATTTTCTTCTTATAAAATTTAAATAAGACAGAGATAACACATATAAGACCAAACCCAAGTAAACATAAGCTTTCTGAAAACAATTTTAAACTAAAAGAATATAACATCACCTCATCCGATACAGTTAAAGACTTGGGTGTCATATTAGACAGCATTTTGTCTTATGAATGTCATACCCAGTTTAGCCTACTTAATAATAATCTATAGTTAGTCCAAAACGCTGTTAAATTTCTGTTAAATTCAAATTGCTACTGCTGTTCTTATGCTTCTTAGATCTTTCTTAATGTTCTTATTGTTGCTCTTAATGCTCTTAATGTTATGAGCAGCTGATAATAATTCTCATGATCCAACAAATATGTATAGACAGGATTCCAACCCCAGGACATCAACAACAACTCTGATCTATCTAACGTCTGCAAATTTCAAATCATTACAAATAGCAATTTCTGTATATTGTACATTGTTGCACACTGTTGTATTTCTGTGAAGCAGCTTTGAAACAATATGCATTTTAAAGCACTACACAAATAAATGTGGACTAAAGTCAGCATTAACAAAAAGTGTGTGGATGACACACATGTACACTGACACACACGCAAAAAACCTACACAGTTATCCATCATAAGATTCTACATCCTGCCCAATGCCACATCAGGGTCCTTGCGCTATGGAAACATCAGGCCCGAAGCCACTGTTAAACATCAGCTCAATGCTCCACCCGCTCCCTCACCACTACAAACACACCACAGCTGCTCTTCAAATCTCCTCCAACCAGAGGGAACGCTTGCAATTAATGTGCCCAGCCGAATCATCTTACACTGTTGCTCATTGTTCAGAATCCCACAATAAAAACACTGAAAATGAGCATGACTTTCATGTGGGAATCTTGTGTGTGCTTTCAGAAAGACACTGGGAAAACTTTCAAAAGACGTAAAGGCAATGTAAGGCATAGTATTAGGAACATAACATTTCAGAATGTTGGCTTTAGATACAATAACATTAAGAAGATTTTAACAGTCAAATATAATTAGTCTGAAGGTTTAAGAAATATTTAAAAATGAGAAAATGTCTTTCGAAATCTGTATGCAAACATTATAGAGAAAATCATTTTAATATTAAAGAAAATTATCTCACAGAATTTGCACTTTTTATTTTATTGAGCTTCATTAATAAAAGGTGAATTATGTTAAATGATAGGGATTGATTAAAACACTGAATAATCTTCCACTAATAGACAAACACAGTACAGATTTTAAATAGCACAGAATGAATGTTTTACATTTTTAACAGACAATTATTTGTCAACTATAACTATTTAGACCCCACTGTGTTTGTAAATTGCTTATTTATGTATATTGATGGCAGACGGAATATTTAAATTAGAAAAACTGGTTAATTTTTAAATTTTGAACAGTTAAACAAAAACAACTTTAACTTTTTTGACACTTTAATTAATTTGTAATGAAAGCTAAATGATCAGAAACGTTTCTAAAGTATCATTTGAATTGAATAATGTAATCATAAAAATACAATAAACATGAGGAAAGTAAAGTTAAAGTAAAAGTTTTCAAGTAAAGTGTTCAGTAATGATATCTAGTTTTACTCATGTTTCTCAGTGTGATTTAATCTCAGCATGTGATTCAAGCCCAAAGCTTTTTAAAATAAATTAAGAACAAGTTTTCTATTTTCAATTTTATTTCCAATCTCAAAATCACTGCTTTAGGTTTAAAAATAATGCCCTAATAATCTTTGAAAGCAGGCTGCCTTTTGTAGATTTCTGCACCAGAGAGTTCCAAGGACCTTTGCCCAGAACAAATTAAAGTGTGTTTAGCAATAAGGAATTCATTATGTCATATGTTTCATTTAAGTCCTTTAGGGCTGTTGGAAGCTTTGATTTACTTGCTTTATTTCACATGCTCATTAAAACTCTAAAGAAAAACCTAAAGATTCTGCTACATTGTCATAGGTTTTATTTTTATGATAGAAGATTTTAAAAAGGAGACGTCTTTAGACATTTTTGACACCACAAAATAAGCTCTAAAAATTACACTTGGTGCAAAAGAGTTATGAGAACAAACATACACAAAACATTTATAAACTGAAGTTTCCATAAAGAGATTTGCAGCAGTGCAGCACATTTTTGCACAAGCGTGTTGGTTGAATCTTGCATGTCTTTAAATAGAAGCCCTGCATCGGCTTACAGGCAGTTTTGTGTTTTTTCATTAATGTTACGCGCAAGAGTAAAAGTGTGTGTGTGTGCAGATGAGGTTGTGCAAGTGTGTGACGTATGTCGGTTTGTGTGTCGGTGCAGCAGTGTGTGTTTGTGTGAATATGAGCTTGTGCAAGTGTGTGACGTATGTCGGTTTGTGTGTCGGTGCAGCAGTGTGTGTTTGTGTGAATATGAGCTTGTGCAAGTGTGTGACGTATGTCGGTTTGTATGTCGGTGCAGCAGTGTGTGTGTTACATGTGTGAAGCGTGTGCACAGAGCTTTGAATGGTTGTGCTTCACATCAAAGGCTCAGATGAGTCTCTGCATTAACAAGCCTCTTTGTTTCCTGTCAGTGTGTGTGTGNGCAGAGACAGACAGAGAGAGAGAGAGAGAGAGAGAGAGAGTAGAAAAATAGGTCTCACCTTCGCTTCAGTGAAGCTCAGAAGGGCAGAATAACCTCACATACAGACCCCATAAACTGAAACATTAACATTACACACTTCTGATGTTACTCGGTTTACTGTGTGGATAAACACTGTGTACGTCAACTACACAGAAATGTATATAAACTGATATTTACTTATGACTGTTTATACATAACAGTCAGTGTACCATCTTACATCTTGTCACTTTAAGGAGCTCTTTCTAATAATAAAAATAAATAAGATTGTTGGTGTAACCTGTAACCTACTGTACTGAAGATTTAGTTTGAAAAACTACACATAATATATTTGAATAAAACTGTTTAATTTTAAAGTTTAAGTACTACTCAAAGTTGGAAATGACAATTAAAAGTTTTAAAAGGTTTTGTAAATGACAAAAAGGAGAAAAGACATTCTTATTAGATAGTATTTTTGTCAGAACAGGATTAGTGATAATCAACAACATCAGCAAACCATTAAAATATAAAGATGTGAATAATGAAAACACTGTGAATGTATACAGTAATTATATAATACAGTAGTTTTATATTGTACATTGTGTACAATGTTGTTCCTTTAGTATTCTGTAGTTGTGTAGTTATCAGTAAATTCTACACACATGATCTATACAGTTGAAACTGTGTTTGGAACATAAATATTTCTCTGCATTTAAAAGTTTGTGTGCTGAGATTTCAAGAGATTAAAAAAAAATATTAATATGCATCAAAAAGATGTGACTATTATTGTACAATGTTTGTCCTGTATCAGGAATCTGACTATATAACAGCACATATGACAGCACATTCAGTATAACAGCACATGTGACAGCACATTCAGTATAACAGCACATATAACAGCACATTCAGTATAACAGCACATATGACAGCACATTCAGTATAACAGCACATATGACAGCACATTCAGTATAACAGCACATATGACAGCACATTCAGTATAACAGCACATATAACAGCACATTCAGTATAACAGCACATGTGACAGCACATTCAGTATAACAGCACATATGACAGCACATTCAGAATAACAGCACATATGACAGCACACTCAGTATAACAGCACATATAACAGCACATTCAGTATAACAGCACATCTGACAGCACGTGACAGCACACTCAGTATAACAGCACATTCAGTATAACAGCACATATAACAGCACACTCAGTATAACAGCACATATAACAGCACACTCAGTATAACAGCACATTCAGTATAACAGCACATATAACAGCACATTCAGTATAACAGCACATATAACAGCACATTCAGTATAACAGCACATATGACAGCACATTCAGTATAACAGCACATATGACAGCACATTCAGTAT
>JBAJNP010006982.1:0-15899 GCA_036877545.1 Yasuhikotakia modesta | reverse complement strand
ATGGGAAGACTGTACATACAACTTAAATGTTTGAGGATGCATTTATTTTCATTAAAAAAGTATATTTTAAAAATTACCCACCACTACAGTATTTGTATAATATGTATAATGGAATTACCCCAATCTGTGTCATGATTTCTCAAAATTTCTCTTTAAACAGATACATACAATATGTTGCCATATTGAGGTACTGTATACTTTTAAAACCAAATTCCTTTCTTGCTATTATTTGAGACAATTTTAGAAATATTTACAGTTTGCCTTGCGGGTGTGTAAGCTTGAGTCATTCATTTTTGGTTTAAATGTTGATATAATCTCCAAACCGTAAAATACACACGTAATTTCGAGGGGGGGAAATACCTGTTTTTGTCGCTCAAATAACTGTTTTGCACCGTATTTATCATGCTAAGCAAACTGCCCGGCCCAGACCATTTAAGTGTAATGGATTGATAGGTAATCTGAGTTGCCTATAGGCCTGCATTAGCAGTAATTTGAGCAAGGCCATGTGGTCACTGCTATGACCAGTTTAACACACATGGCGACCCACCGCACCACCAGTCCCCTGTGTGATGGCTGTGCCTCTTTTTGCTTCCTGCGCAGAAAACGTCGAGGTGCACCAAGTGGCTCTGTAGGGTCTGAGAGGATAGAAGCACTCCGATATCAACGAGTGAAAAAAGCCAAGAAAGTGGGAATCAACAATAACAACTCCAAGACCAGACGAAAGATGGGTAAGCAGCGAGACACTGGATGCGTTCAGTCATAAATAAACCTACTCAGCACTATAGCTATTTAGCTAACTTTAGCCCTTTTAGCTATGAAGGAAAATGTAAATGTCTTCCCCGGGGGTCTGCTGTACAGTATATGTGCATTTCCTTTTACACAAATCAATATTTCGCACTGCAAACATCATCTGAAGGACGATGGTGGATATTGTGTTCGTCAAGTGTCTTTAAATTACATTTAACAGGGCACCCGTTTTTGTAACACTGAGGTGTGATATTAAAAGACTCTTTATTTGAGAGCTCTCGGTTTATCTAATGTTATTAAACACTTAAACCCACAATACTAGTTGACAATCCATAGTGAGTAGTGCTCCAGTTTTTTCACACTCATAGTGTAAAAGACATTCATTCAGTTTGTTTACATTTAACCTTTTTTGATCCCGTTGAGAGAACTGTCAGACAACATTAGCCAACATTCTGAGAACGTTCTGTGTTAGCCGAGTGGTTCATTAGACCATCACTACTGTTTATCTTCCTAGTTTACATGCTCATTGGTTTCTTTGATGTTCTGTTAACAGGTGTGCCCGCCTCTCAGACCCAGCAGCCCCACACCTCTCAGGTCCTCCAGCCAGAAGAAGCTCTCTACCTCCGCAAGAAGAAGAAGAAGTTGACCCGCCAGGACCCGTACACCCGCTTCTCCGCTCTGCTGTACCGCCGCCCTCCCAGAGAAGACCAGAAAGCCATTTTGGCTAGCATGGACACAGCAGACCCAGACCACGCCACTCTTCTCTGAAATCCAAAAGAGAAACAGGCCACACTCTCCCCAAACTCTGAGCTCCTTCCAACTTTGCTCAGCTGTCCAACATCTTCATCCACACTTGACTTCATCGGTTTACTCCTCTTGTTTGTTCCTCTACGCTTACATGTATCACGACGTAAAGGGTTGCAGGTGTTCCAAGGTTTTGCTACAGTCCATTTGCATTCAGTTGGATTGGTCATCTCCAGCAGCTTTAAAGAACATCGCTTTAGCTTATCTTTGGGATGTAGTTTCTCATGACATGGTTCTCAAGCCTCCATTGTTCTGCAGGCAGTCTCAATTCTGTCTTCTAGTAGATCACAGGGTTCTAACAGTTAGACCAGATATACCTCAGATTCACCTAAAACTCATCAGCTCAGTAGTGCTGTACTGACACAGTTCCTCTCAGAACCTACTTCTATTTTCATATATAACGTTCCACAATGCACATTTTTCATAGTCGCTAACTCTACAAAATTGATGTGGATCTGAGTGTGAATTTACATTCTGAGTAGTAATGTATATTAATGTTTGTAGTCTTAAAAGGCACCATGACTGTTAGTTATGGTATCACACAAACACAAAGGAAGTGTGCATGCTAAATGTTGGTAGTGTCTCTAATAACAAACTAAGCTCTGTCTATTTGTTCCCTCACGAATATGATTAAGTTACAAGTGTTTCTATATTTAAAGAGACTATGGAATTAATCTTTTAAAAGCACAATGATTCATGAATCTGTTAAGCTACCAGTACAGGAAGGCCATTAGAGAAACCAACAGATTATTGATTTACAATTGTAACTTTATATTTTTTGTGAAGAACGCCTGTATAACGACAAGAATTAAAGAATACAATTATCAGAAGCTGCTATGTTCTTGTAACTTTTGAACACAGATTGCACTGGAGCAAAACCTTGGTGACTACTGTGATGTGTGACTTTTCTAGGTTGTCTCATGGTTATAAACACCCCATTTTTGGAAAGTACTATAGTAATGCCAAAAATACTACAGCTTCTCTAATCAATAAGACATTACGTGTACTGTACTGTGAGGAGAATAGGATTTTGTGCCATAATATACTATAGTATTTTGCCATCGACATGCGATGCCCCCCTTACTTTAAAAAAGGCATATGTGGGCCTTAACAGGGCTTGTAAATGCTCATTGGTTCATTGTGTTTGTATGATCTGTTATTATTTAATTGAACAAAAAATGAAATTTACTGCCTTTTTAGGCCATTTTAGAGCCTTTGTTTTTTTGTTTTTTGGTTAAACCAGATACAGCAACCCAGCGCCTGTCTCTCTCCTCTGTAAAGACCCTTGGGGGGTCTCTGTGGGATGAGAGGGCTTCTCCCAGCGGCCAAAGGTTCTATTGTGTTTCTATCATCCAACGGTGCTTCTTTTCTACAGATAAACATGTATTTTCACTGTCTTAACAGACGCAACTGGGCAAATATACATGTAGTGTGCTAGCCATTGTCAAAGGGGATGTTATGGCCGTCAAGAGACCAGTGGCATGATCTGTGTCTTATCACTTGTACAGATGTGCTTTTAGCTCAGCAGTGGGCTTGTACATTTGAAAATGTCTAGAAATGCTCTAATAAGGGCATAAAATGGCTGAGTGAACTTTTATCAGCCTTTTAAAAAAACTCTTAAAAGGGAAACTCTTAAAAGAGCGTTATGAGTTTAGAGTGCTTGGTTCATGGCTAAGCCCCACCCAATGGCCAATCTCCACATTATAGGCATTTTAACAGCCTACGTAAGGTGCTATCAAACTTATGAAGTCTTCAGACTGTACTCTGTTAATATTGCTTTATCTCATTAGTTTGATCTTCCAGCAGATAATGGCTGCTGCTTGTCTCCTGAACAGCTCAGTATTGGATGTTTAAGGATTTCAACACCATCCTGCATCTGTTATCGATAAGCCTTTCGCTGTCTGCTGTGGCAACTTGTGAGGTCATCAGACGATATCAACATTCATACTTGACCTGCGTCGGAGCGCTAATGTTAGCAAACATCTGTCCGCATTTATGTTTGTAGCTGTGTAGCGGACAGGAAGTGACATCATATCTCAGTCAGAGTTCAAAACCGACACGGCTGCCACGCGATGAAGATTCGTGTCATTTGTTGCTGATTACGTTTTGTTACTGTAATCTCTGCTTATACTGTACGAGACCAGCGCATTAGGTGCTTCTTACTACATCATAATAATGGGAAATATGGGAGGTTTTTATTTGCCTTGGATCACGGGGAGACGCCATCGTCAGCTTTTAGAGATCCTGAGCTTGACATGTTTTTATTTAGCATCGTGGTATGAGAGCTAGTCAGATATTCAGACCTCCATCCGTTCGTATGTGGCGTGAAAGGCTTTAAATTTTGGGCAAAGACTTGATTGTCAATTCTTGTAATTGTTTCATTTGTAAGCTATCAGATTAGATGAGACCTACTGAAGTTAGGTGTTTTATCTGTGTGTGACGGCACACTGTTAGGTAGATAGAGGCAACTGGACGTGCTGTTCGGTTCAGAGATGTGCTTAAGTATTTTTGATCCATTTCACTGGGCAATTGTCAAATATGGTGCTTTCTAAAAGATATACAACTATTTAATTACCTTAATATCGTGTTCTTTTTTATTTAAAGCCTTCATACAAAAGAGTAATATCAAAATGAATATCCAAAATGCTAGGAATGTACTGTAATATTTGAAAAACTGTATATAATATAATAGCATATATTGCACAATGTATTATAAAATTTTAGTAATTTTGAATAAATTGGCCAATATATGCACGCAACAGAATATATTGATATAAAACATATTGTCATATTTTGGTTCAGTTTCTGATGTTACCGTCTGTTACTTTTTCATGAGGGTTGGAATGCATGAGAGCATTTTCGAGCCAAGAAAGCTATTTTCCCGATGTAAATGTACCATATTGCGTTCACTTTCACTTTTAATTTGCAGCCCAAATGTTTATTTTGTCAGTTACATTTAAGAATCCAACATTAAAACAGTTTCCTGTCTAAAAGGTTCTATAAGGCTAAAAGATCTCCAGTCTAGCTCAAATTCTACATTGCGGATGAAATCCACTTTTGTAGCATCAATTGTTGAACAGATTGGCTAACTCTAATGAGCTGTATTGGGATTTTGGGAGGTAATTAATGTTAGCTTAATTGACTCATGGGCGACGTAAGATGAGATTCATTGTAAAGGATTCTTGCGCTTAATGAAATGAACCTTTATATTTTAGTAGCATTATAGCCATGGTAGACATTCATTCTGGCATTAGTTGCATTATTTATTTTATTGTACCGATTTTATATACCATTTATATCTACACACAGATTAAAACGTTATATTACTTTTATCAATACATCTCGAGAGAAGCATTTTCCATTCCAAATCATTTTTTGAGCTGCATAATTTTTAATAAAAACATCTTAGTAAATCTTGGTTCCTTTGTTTTGATTGAGACCATTTCACATTTTCTGAACATTTCACGGTTTGCATCATTTTTGTTTATTTCCATAAAAATGTTTTTTATGTTTGCATCACATTCACATTGATGTTCGGATCAGACACTTGCTTACCAAAACAAGAACGTGCGCATTGTATACCTGGCAAGAACCGGAATATTTCTTCAGTTGGGAAAGATGCAAACTGTCTTCAGCTGCTCTGTTGATTGTTAGTTGCAGGTGATGTTTGGCTCGGATCCATGTTGCCATTGGTATGAATTTCACCGTTTGTATCCAGTCAGAGCAAAATAGCTTTAATGCAGTTTTTGAAAGCGGAACCCTTGTTGTATTAGATACATGTTTACATACTGAGTAGTGGATAGATTTGTATTTATTATCTTTTTAGCATGATTTTGAAATTTTACTGAATGTTACTAAATCAGTCAATCACAGCATGGGTGCAAAGAGACGTCATTACTTTTCCCTTTAGAAATACAGATACATTCGGTTATAGTATTGTTTAAATTTGTTTTTTTTTAACCATTTCTAATGCAACAGAGAGGAAAGAGTGTTGCAGAAAGATAACTGCCAACTTAACCTCTGCATGGGATTATTTAACAGAGGTTACAACACCATTAACTCCAACGTTTTCTTTACCTAAAAAATTAAATTGTGCCATGAAAAAACATATATCAGTGTAAATGTATATCAGTTAAATGGAACACTGACATAACTTCGTTTTCTGCTCTATTAGCAGCTCTAACTAATCAAAATCCGTTCCGTTCCGTAGCTCCGTTGAAGTGACAAATAAATGACATATAAAGCATTTTAGACCACACAAACATGAACGTAATTCTATGTTTATTCATGACAGTTAAATGTACAACCAAAAGGTTATATACCCAAAAGGTTATATACCCATGTACAACTGTACAGTAACTTCTCAAAAGTCACTAATGAGTATAAGTTAACCTCTAAATATAACCTCTTATAGTTCATCAGGGATACAAAAGCATAAGATTGACATGCTGCTCATAGTTTTGGTACACAGAGGGAGAGAGAGAGAGAATGAATCAGCACAATGGAGAGGATGAGAGTATGGGGCGGTCATGTCCTTACGTGGCTTTCAGTGCACCATCAGACTGCAGGAAATACATACAGAACAGTGTAAGAATTATCAGGATACCAGCTCCACAGTAGACACGCATACATACACATAGTAACTACCACACGGTGTAAATATAGAATGCAAATCATGCAATATATATTTTTTGTATATGATCATATGTGGTACACTGTGGCTGTTGACGAATGAGTGGGAATAAAGGCGTTTATGGTCTGTCTCAGTGGTATATAGAAACATGTAGCAGGCCTTCAGTTTCAAATATCTATAATGTGAATAATGCAACTCTTACAGATCGTATACGTTTTAAATATAAGTCAACGTTACACTTGCTATTAGACTTGCAAACCAAAGTGGACGGTGTTATCTAGAGTTTTGCTTTGCCTTTAAGGGCAAACATTTTTGGTGTGTGATTCATTGTTACCTGCGTCTCTGGTTCAAGCAATACAAAATTTAAAATACAAACATATTTCCTCATGTCACGTTTGTCTTAGAAATCGCTTTTCTAAGATTGTGACAACAAGATACGATTACAGACAAAATCTATAAAGTGAAATTTGTTTTATTGTCAAACGTCTCATTTTTTAAGAATCATATAATGGCATGTACTGAATTTATTTGATACGTGATCAATTGTGACCATTCGGTCATTTAAAGAAATAGTACAACTGATTAAAAAGGACCTTAAAGCCCACATTGACAGGTTACAATGTCTGTGTCATTGTGCATTATTATTTTGACACATTAGAAGTAGAATTGCATGTTTCACGCAGGACTGAAAATCGAATCTTGACTGATTGAAACCCCCTCACTGATTACTGTGTGAAGTATGTCTGTCATGCTCTGCTAATTGTGCTGTAATCACATGCGGTTCAGTATACCTGCAGACATTGTTATTTTTTGCTCCGCACTATCATTATGTTGTCTAGCTACAGTGCTGTCGGGCTGATCAGAACAAGATCTTTGTGTCTTGTGTCTCATGACTACAGTGCTTTGATGGTATCTAGTGGGGGTCCGGGGTAGGGTGTACGCAGTGGCAATATGTATAGCAGCACAGTCCAAGATATATGTATTCTGTATTCTTATAGTCAGCAGACTGTACCAGTAGAAATATTTTGACAGTGTACTGTATGTATAAATAACAGATATTTATAGTTACGTAATAAAAGGAAGACTGGGGAATCTTTAATTTTGTACTGCGATTAAAAATTGAGAAGATATGTACCAATTTAGCTGTCTTGTTTATGGAGAAATATATGTTACTTTTGCTGTTAGATGCTCCTGGTAGCAAGGTGTGGTGTTAGCAAAGTAGCAGATGATGAACTGCTTCTGTAGTAGGTATTCTAACAATCATGGTAACCTTTTCTCCAGACCTCAGTGTGGTGTGTAAGCAGCCATGCCATTTAACATATCATGACTTGGTGCTATTGCCGATCTATTTTGTGGTCCAGACCAGACATTTCTCACCATTAGTCAACCTTCCTGTAGATTTCAAGTACAAACGCACCTGAGGAACTCATACCTTAAAATCTGAAGAAGAAACATCTACTGTGCTATGAATGTGCTACCAAAACCTACAAATGAGCTTTGACGCTTAAAGAATAATGGAACCAGTCATGGAAATAAATTTGGTCTATAGGAGGTTAATACAATGCAAAATATTTTTAAGCAGTCTTTATTTTTCTGTCAGTTTTTCTTTCCAATTCATATATTAAAAAAATTGTTGTTGTAGTATAATTTCTAATTTGAATTTTTCTTTCAAGACATTTGTCAAAAACTGACCTTTCTTATGAGGTCTGTGATTCTGTATGTTTCCCTGCTTATTTTTTAATAGGGGAACACAATGTTAACCCTTATGGTAGCCTCAACATTCAGGTTGTACGGATATAAAAGATTTGCACCATCACTTTCAAATTCATTTGTAGAGTTCTTTGCAGATTTGCACATCACAATATGACCTCATAAACATTACTTAAATGTATTAGGTTTTATTGATAAAGATTTCAATCCATATACTCTATACTGTCAATATTTGCCTACACAAAACAAAACTGAATTAAACATTGCATAAAATTGCATACAAGACTACATTGTATTGTAATCTGATATCATAAATACATGACATTTTGTGTTACATGAAGTTCTTGTCTTCATAATAAAAGTTTGTTTTTATTTCACTTTTCAAAGGGTTTAATATATTTATTTAATTTAGTCTATTTTAAAGGAATTGTTCACCTTAAATGAAAGTTTATAATCATGTTCTTACCCTCATGTTGATCCAATTTTGGATTGGATCAACAATCTCATATAACTTGAAATGTAGTTGCAATTGTATAGGCTATTTGTTAAATCTATGGCCTTTTGGTGCTTGGCAGTATCAATTATCACTCACCTGTGTTAAATAAAAAATGATCTGACATTATGGCTACAATCACTATTTTGTCTTATGAAAGTAAAAGTAATTTGGAAGTGAAAAGATTTGACAAGAATTTTCATTTTTGAGTGAACTATTTCTTTATCACTTATCAATTACTATCCGTTTATTATATCAACATGTTGAACACAGTAAGGAATGTGAAACTTCTGTATAATTTAATCTCATCTGTATTATTGCTCCTGCTTAGCTTTGCTGTATTATTTTGATGTGCTTTCACATAAATGAAATATGAAGCGGCACCCGTAGGGTTAACTCTGCTTATCTTTCTCCTGTATTTTGTACACTGCTCATTTTAACCACACGGTTCTTCAGTGTTTGCCCTTATGCGTTTCAGATTCCAATACTTTGATTATGATTCCAATAGCACTGCATTGACAGCCACACAGCACCACACACAATTGTTTGACATCAATAGATGACATCTAAAGATTCAGAAATGCTTTATTTCAACTAAGCTTAGATATTTTATATATACAGCAAGAATAAACTACAATTCTAGAATTCATATTCAATTGCAATAGACACAAAGGCCAGATAAAATAGAATAAGATGGAGCTGGTAAATTCAATTACAAATAAACTTTCACAATAATAAATATAAAAAAACAGTCCTAGATACTGGCATCTCATGGACATAAACACGCTAGACCCATGTAATCTTTTCCCTGCTTCAAAATGTTTTGTATTTTGAGATAATAAAAGAGAGAAGTAAATCACAGAATACTGGTGTGAGCTTGCTATATACACAATACATAAGGGGCAAGACATTGGGGCAATTGTAGTTTAATTTCTTTTTACAATTTTTCATTCATAACAATTTCATTCATAACTAGGCCAGCCATAATACTTGCATTGAAATACATTAAGGAATTACATTAAGAAAGTCTACATTATAATATTAAATGTTAAGAATTTATCTGGTAACTGTTGTTAGTAGCACTTATGGTATGTTAGGGTTACTCGTGCATATTGTCCAGTTGTACCACGATTGCAATCACAGTTTATATTGACTGTATATATTGCGTTACTAAGTCTTGCAAATGTGCTTATATGGTGCCAATGAGCACAGTAGGGCAAATTGTGATCATATACATCGAGCCCTACGTGATATAAGACAGTCTGCTAAAAAACAACCAGGGTGCCCTGATACATGTGAACATCTGCGCCAATTGCGCTGATGTGGTAACGGCGACGCGCACGGAACGCCACTGCGCGGTCACGCTTTTGAATGTTGAGCCGTACAGGAGTGACGGTACGCGTGGCTCAACGGAGACCTCCGCTGAAAGACCCCCGCTCGTATATCCGCAGATATGAGAAGGGACCTCACATATGTGACAGTTCCCGTCACACATCCAGCGATATTTTTTTAAGTTCAGTCCGGAGCGCTGCGCGAACAGCTGGTGGGTCGTAGCTAGCCGCAAAGCTAGCTCGACAAGCCCCGTACCCACATGGATGTTTTTTTTTAGCGCAGCTTCGTAAATTTCACCGCCTTTTCGGCCGCCCAGACTGCTTTGGTGTGGACTTTTAGACCTTTTTCTCATTTTAATCGTTATTTTACGATGCGACTCCGTGGCACCGCTGTCGTCGGCTCGCGCGCTGCGGTCTTCGTTGAGTATCACTGGAGAGATCGGTGCTGAGACCCACCGACACCCCAGCTTTCATTTCCTCAATTATTGACACCGTTTCACCACCGGTAAGTTACCAAACGTAACTGCTTTACATTATAGATATGAATAACTTGTTTGTGAAACGCAAGCGCGAGCCGGGGACAGCGACGCGCTTACATGTACGCGCGTGGGCACTCGCGCGCGCTCCTATAATAAACTCTGTTCAATAGCTGTGCGTTCATCAGATTTTGGAGGGTTACGTTTGCTGCGCTTTGCTCGCATGCAGTGCCGATGCTTTGGGTGGATGTAAAGTTTAAGTCGATTGCTAGATTGCATGCATCCTGAGACGGTCTCTTGGGGGTGGACGGTGTGATCCGTAGCCTACTTTTAAGGGCGCGTAAGCTCCACTAGTTGTTGTCTTTAATGTTGTTTAACGAGAGTTGTTGGTAAAGGCAGAGTAACACATTACGCCTCATGTTTTAATAGTGACGCCTGACTATAACGATGCATTTCTTTCCCCGCATCGAGAACTGTTAAGGAAAATGCAGGAAGCTTTATGTGTAACTGTATCATCCGTGTCATGTTTTCTCCAGTCTAGACAAACGAAGAATTTATACAGCACTCATGCTTACAATGAAGCCGGTCTGTGTTTTGCTGTGAATTCATGTCGGGTGTTATAGTCGTGTTGTAGAGATCCCCTTTTGTCCACTTTGGAGACGTGATGACCTGAATCCTAAATTATATGAAGTCCTTCCCAGACTTGACATTAAGCCCTTGGAGTCACCCGAGGCTTCAGTGTGCATATTAAAGTAGTTATGTGGTTTTGGGCTGCGCTCAAAATACTGATTTTGGTGAAGGAATTACAGCAGCATGTATAGTTTAATCTCTGCCTGTATTGTGATGCAGCTTCCATTAATGTTATTTCTGAGCAGTCCTAACCACAGAAATCTGATAGCGGCCTGATGTCAGCATGCACTGAGAAACGTCCAATAAAACCTTTGCAAGACTTCAGATTCAAACATTATTAGATCAGACCGAGTTCAATTCTGTGTTTGGCTACTGCTTTAAAGAAACGTAGTCTTTGCCCAGCGTTGTTATAAACCTATTTTACCTCTTTTTTTTTGTCTGGTGCATGAATCACACATTTGTTGTCATCGAGATGTGATTACTGTAGCTGCTAAAAGGATGAGCTGTTATTGATTGGCAGAGTGGTGTGCCGGTCATATTTCCTCTCATCTTTCCAATTTTCTGCACCGGTTAACACAATATCCTATGCTGCTCTAACAAAGAATAGTTGGAGAACGATTATACAGTTCTGTTTAAGATCTTCACACTGACACCATAACTCTGATAATAGGTACTAGCGTTGCTTCCTTAATGACACGGTGGTAAAATAATTTGGCAATTACTTTTGTAAGAACCAAGATAAGCATCCGAACCGATAACGGCTTGTTTGCGTTGCGAACGTGGCTGCTTTTCAATAGGTCTCGCATTGCCTGAAAGTGATTGATCTGAATTATTTGTGTGTACACCCACCAGAAAAACCCAGTTCACGGCAAACTTTCATAATGAATTCGGTTTTGTAACACACTGCTGAAGCTTTTCTTTCTCAAAAGGCATGAGATCAAAGTCTGTTTTCATTAGTTCATCTATTCTTTAACTCAGACAGGCAGTTTGGGATGAAGCATTGATATATGACCTACATAACTAGCGAATACGTTTCTACATGAATACAAACTGAATGTATATCTGTGTGGTGATTACAGCTCTTGTTAAATGCGAACCTTTTAATTTAAAGGTTTTGGGAACGTGGCCACCAGATATATAATTAGTGTTTCCTACGGGATGTTTAAATGTTAAGAATAATGTTTACTGTGAAAGCTGGTAAGATTAGTATTACAATTTAATAGTTTATCTTGGCTAAAATACTAAATGACACAATCTGTGACCTCATGTTTCCTCCTTCAAATGTGTCTAATCCTACATCTGTTTGAAGATGACTGTTTTTGTGACATTGTTGTCAGTGCTGCTTATCCCGTCCCCTGTTTTGGTAAAATTAATCCGTTAAAACTAGTTTTCTAGCATGTTTATATCATTAAAATGGGAAATTTAGTTTGGGATTTTTGCCGTGATTAAACACCGGTGAGTTCAGATTTCTTGTCTAGTCACATGTATCTCTCTCAGTAGAGTTTAATTCTGGACTGAGCATAATGAGCATCGATAAAAACCACAGATGTCATTAAAGATACAGTGACATCAGAGTGATAAAGGGTGTGGTAATATTAGTGCTCAGTTCTCTCCAGCAGCCATCTGTTTTCCTTGTGTGGAGGGGTTAGCATTTTTTCATGTGTACTTGGTGAATGCCTTAAGGTCATAGCACTGCTCTGTGAAATGAGGAAAGAATTTTAAATCTTGGCATTGAAATCTCAAAACATTTTGCCTTTTCTGTCTGTATTTTCTGTTCCCTGACTTCTTTCTTTCTAGTTTTTCCATGAAATGAAATGAATACTTTAATGGATGATGTTAGTTTGGCTTAAGGGCCTAAAATTATTAGATGTTTTGGAAAGTAGGTCTGTCATCTGTTCTGAGGATGCAAATACATGTAAAACAGTGGCATAAATGCAGCGGTGCATTGTGGGAAGGTTGATGCTATACAAACTTCTATCTTGTGGTGGCTTGGCTAATATAAGGTGCCCCTCAGAAATTAACATTTGTTTCATTTTGGAAGGAATTCATTGATATTTTCGTTGAATGAGCTTGTTGTCTCAGTGAGCAGTACTCATGCGAAGTAAGCCCACATCTGCAGGGCTTAAATTCCAACTAGGTTACTCTGACGTAACTGTGAACGCTAGGAAGTGAAATTTGGATTGTGTACATTGAACTGATACAGTTGTTTTTAAAGCTCATAACAGCAGGTGGCTGCTTTAGTTGTTGATAACTTGGTTATGTATTGCCTGTTAAAAAGGTAATTTGGTATTTGGCTTGGTCATAGTCAGATTATGAATATTCAAAATGGGATTCAGGCAGGTTACCTAAGCGGAAGAATTAGATGTGATTCACTTGGGTTGCAGACCAACCACAGCCTAAGAAATGCAGGACATTGTGGTTACAAAATTGTCCTAAATTGCCCTAAATAGGCTGTGAGATTGATGACAAGAATTTTATTCTTATTGGCCAGACTTGGCAATGACATGTATTGCATATTTATCCTCATACATTCAGTTCAGCTTGTAGCATTAAACTAAATATTTACCATAATTGTAATATTGTTAATGTATTAAACAATGCAAACATTGCATCTAACTTTGACTGTTGTAGGTTCTGCAGCTTATGGAAAGTATAAGGTGTCTCACTTGACATGGCAGTTTCCTTAATCCTCCCTCACCTGCAGCCGGAAGATCTCCAGGTGGTTTGAAGGAGAGCAGAGCAGGATTTGACTCCTCTGGTTTAGGAGAACATCAGAGCTGAAATCATTTGAGGGATGTTTGAATCATGCTGACGCATTGCAGCCTAACCAAACAGTCTAATCAGACTGGCAGTG
Source organism: Yasuhikotakia modesta (assembly GCA_036877545.1). NCBI lineage: Eukaryota > Metazoa > Chordata > Actinopteri > Cypriniformes > Botiidae > Yasuhikotakia > Yasuhikotakia modesta. The sequence goes on along the minus strand of JBAJNP010006982.1, from coordinate 2,221 downwards.
AGAAAACATGAAAATACCTCCAACAAAGTGCTGCGCAATAAGCTAACTCGCCTTCAGGCACAGGAAAACACATGCTGTACTCAACCTTATCATTATCTTCAGCTTTCTTCCTTAAAGATATGTTGTGTCAGCAAGTAAAACGCTTTTAATGTGAGTTGCTGTTTACCTGTTTGTGTTTAGCTTTTAAAGCACTTTGTTCATGTCATGGTGGTAAGAGCAGCACTCTAAGCATTTTGCTTAGCAGTTTCATTAACAGTTGTGAATGCTCAGCTCAAAACAGAAGTGTAGTCGAGTGATGTGACGGCTCATCATGTTTTCTTTACACAAACTTGCGAAGGTGTGTCTAGATTCCGTTTTTCATGGATCCCACAATATTGTGTAGCTCGTAATATCAAAAAACTCTTTCACTTCCAAAATGGTCTTATTGCTTTGTGCTTACGTAACCTCAGACATTCGCCAAACGAAACCATACTTCAGTTCGTACTCTCAGCGTCAGTAAAGTTTGCAGTTCAATCAAAGGATTCATTGTCTGTTTACAATCAGTGGTGCCACACACAAAGCCTCGGCTGAACTCTAACCCTCAGCTCTAAAGGCTAAGGGCACAGTGTGCGGGAATGAGGGCTTTGTCATTCCAGGCTGCATGTCCATTAATTACTGGAATCTCATACATCAGTTTCTTCCCTGACCCCCGCACTCGAGCTGAGCCGGCAAGTCGCGTAGAGCATGAAAAGTAGCTCCTTTGGTCCCCGCTATATAGAAACGCTTTGGAATTTCTTATTGGATTCTTTGCGTGTAAACAATTCCCACATTGAGAGAGCTTGTTGGAGAACAGCCAGGGAATTCCTACAAAGGGGGATAATGAGGAAGCTTTAACAAAAGGAGTTCTCATTCAGTATTCAATTGGCAATGGTGTGCAAATCTGTTTGCATGCAGAAGATCCACCGTGCACGACACTGAATCGGATATCTTGGGAAAGTTTATTGTAGTTTGTGCTGTTTAATGATCTGTTATTGGGAATATCCACAGTGCATTAGAGAGAGTTTGAGGAATTTGGAATTTTGCAACGTGCTTGGTTTTGGTTTACTTTGCTAAGTTATGCTAATTCTGTCATCGGATTTGGTTAGCACGTTATTCATAATTTAACATATACCGGTTGTTTCAAGAAGACACTGTTGTGTGTCGTATATCCTAGTCATCTGTCTTGTCACCTAACAGCGATCTGTCACTTTGGGGGTGACTTTTTATTTAGTTTATTCCAACAATCACAGGCCTTGATCATCCTAAGAAATCACACTTGATATAAATTGCCTCCGTGATTGACACATTCACTGCAATCTTCCAAAGCAAGGGAAACATACGGCTTGATCCTCCGACTGTGGGCAAGTGCAATTTGTGAGGATGACTCATCAGAATCTTCAGTCTTGGGTCTGACAACGCTGCCATATTCTTCCTGTTAGCTCTGATTTGACTAAAATGCAAATAGATGCTACGCTGGCCTGTTTTTTTCCCTTTTTAATGCATTATGACTCTGCAGGGCATTTCTGTTGATATAGGGGATTATAACTGTACAATATGCTTGATTTTTGTAAAACTGAATGCAGCCATATAAGACACAGCAATTTAGCCCATAACCAGATTTTCCGCTTCTTCTTGAAAGATTTTATAAAATAAAGATGGCCAACAGCATTGAATGAAGACTCGGGACATTTGTAAATATGGTTCAATTGTTTAAAGTTTTCATTTATTTTCTCACCCCTTGGCAAATTACGTAGACAACAGGGAGACTTCAATTGAAACTGTGTGTGCTGAGTTAGATAATCCGTTACACCTTTAATAGGATTGGGATGTAGACTTTGGGTCAAACAAGGTCATGCTGTGTGTACTGGGCTGTTTGAAAAGTCATGAATAGACCAATACAAATGCTGGAATGCAGATATGATCTTGGTTAAAGCATTGGTTAGGATCTCAAAGCTTGAGGTTGACCGGCCTAAATGTTTTGTTTATTATTAGCAGGTCCTGGACATATAGGTTTATATCCTTATATCATAGAGCTTATATATCTGAGTTTGTTTTAAAGCAGTCTGAGATAAAATGTCACATGCATGAACCGTTACAGTATACTAGTGTAACTTTACTTCTACTGTTAAGTTTTAGAATATTTGATTTGATCCGTCATGTCCTTGAAGGAACGTTTTCCATAACATTGTGTCCTTTTATTTAT
>JBAJNP010006981.1:0-23926 GCA_036877545.1 Yasuhikotakia modesta | reverse complement strand
TCTATCTATCTATCTATCTATCTATCTATCTATCTATCTATCTATCTAACACAGGGCAGTCCGTTATGTTGCTGTTAACTGCTACAGTTTCCATGTCAGGTTCTTGGGTGGAAACCACATCACCGCGCTTGAGGGATTAGAGGAGCTGAAGTCTCTGAAAGAGCTGCATGTGGAGGGGCAGAAACTCCCCCACGGAGAAAAGCTGCGCTTTGATCCCTGTTCCATCTCCAGCCTTTCCGTGAGTCGCGTTTCATGCCACCTCAGAGCAAATTAACTACAAGTCTTAAAAACCACAGAGCCCTACAGAGGGTGTCTTATACTATCTAATGCACTTATATTTAGATTGATCTAGCAAAGTGTCCCGAGGCATCTTGTGAGCTTGCTGTGAGATGAGAGGCCTGACTTAGATAAACTGACCCGTGCTGCGAGATTCGTATCAAAGCAGTTCTGTGCAAAGTTTGATGAGAGTAAAAGAGACCTTTGTGGCTGCTTAGTTGTTTGACAAATCAACAAGGAATGTTTACCGCACAGGCTATAGGTAAACAAACTGCAAAGTTGGGAATTTTGTTTATTTTGATAATTAATGAAATTAAAAGTGCACCAAATTTTCCCACCCGAAACATCTCTAAATGCTCTCCTTTTACTAACACGGTGAAATCGTCATTGATTCGCCAGAAGAGGGACGGGTTTCAACTTTAAAACGTCTAATAATTATATAAAATCTCATCCTTTCAGGAATCTCTCTGCGTTTTAAATATCAGCCGAAATAACATCGATGAAATTTGGGATCTGACGCCACTCAAAAAACTGACGCATGTGTTTGCCACCGATAACCAGCTGCAGAATATACAGGTAAATGTGTCCTTGGTTGCTTAAATATAAATGCATTAACAATGCTAAAGGCTGAAAGCTATTTTTGTAGGGGTAGGTTGAAATGTGACAAAGTGGTACATGCAGTTTTTCTATGAAGTGTGAAATGATTGTTAAGGGGGGAAACTGTTAAAATCTAATCCTACAAATGCGGCCAGCGGTCTCCAGACTTACACAGGGTCAGAATTATTCAACAAATCAGCGGGCTGCTCTCCAGAGACAACTTCTGCTCACAATTTAAACAAGCACAAGTTTTTCTCCTTCCTCAGCGAATTGATTTTCCTTTGCAATTCACTCAGTGCTCTTATAGCTTCAGCTACATATTAAACACAAAACATTTGGCTGTAAACACATTACAGAGATTTTCTGTTTGTTATATTAAATATAAGATATTTAAAATTTCTGTTTGTTATATTACAAATGTTTTTTAATATAATACCTTTAATGAATTAGACAAGACATGCTTTCCGAATACTGCTGTAGTATGAGGGGTTAAAAAAATGTGTCAAGTTTGTTAGCAATAACTTTGGCCAGTGGCAGAAACGACAATCGTCTCAGCAACTGCGCTGATAACAGCGATCCATGTGTCAGAGGAATCTTCCATGTTTAGCAGATATCTCCTTTAATTTATACAACCCCGTTGGCACTATTGATTCAGTCACGACAGAACCCAGAGGATCAATTTCTCCTTTACGCAGTTTGGTCCAATTCCAGAGGAAACATTATGGATTTTTAAAACAGATTATGACAGGCAGTCAGCCGGGTGACAAATGGGTACCGCAGTAGCTGTTAGTGGCGCGTGGCCAGACAGTGCAGATAGAGATTGAAACGCTGGTCAAAAACAGGTTCATAACTGGTCATCATTAACCCAGTGTGGGCTCGGAAAGAGCCGGTCGGGGGCGCATTCACCACCCCTGCGCACGGGAGGGCAATTTGGCGCTGGGCAGTTCCCAGCTAAACCCCTCAGAGTGACAGACCTGACACGTTCATTTATCAAAGCCTGAGAGCGCGCGGCTAGCCCGGGTCCCGCTAGAGCTGATTGCACACGGACTGAAAAGTGGAAGCACTTTAGTTGAGACAGGAAGGCAATGAACAATCAGAGCGTGTCCAGAGAGTATTCATATTTCCAGCCTGGATTAACGTGTCCTTAGATAAACATACACCGCAGGCAAAACGCTTGAGGACTCTTGCCCAGGGGAACTTGTTAGTTACTCTGTCCAAGTGACAGTATTTATTAAAACAGGCTGATGTCGTGTTTACACTGCGGCCCTCCACGTTTCAGTCTAAATTGTTTTTGTTTTGCATTTTGGTGGCGGCGTCATGCGTTAAACGTGATGCTCTGGTCATTTTTAACCTGATAAATTTGTGTGGTATTTTACCCTGAGGCTACAAACTGTTCACTGTTACTTGTTATTTGCTCTGGCTACCAATGATTTAATAATGATATAAGGGAACATATCATAACTCGTATTTATGCTTTTAATTTACTGTTATTTACCTTTTCAGGAATTAGAGACAGTGTGTAGCCAGTGGTCTCAGCTGCGGTTACTGGATCTGAGCAGAAATCCAGTATGTCACAAACCTAAATATAGGGACAGACTAATAACTGTCTGTAAAATACTAGGTGAGAAAACAGAGATAAACTGATAAGAGTGTGTTTTTATTTAGACCTTATTCATTTAATTTAAGTAAAAAACTAATGACACAATCTTTGTGAATTTTTATATTGTAGATTTTGATTAACAGATTTTTAGTGTCGTTGTTTTAAACTATAGCACTGATTGTTTGTTGTGAAATGATGCACAGAAATGCATTTATTTTTTGACATTTAGAGGAGCTCGACGGAAAACATGTAAATGAATTGTCACGGCAGTTTTTAATCAACTGGAAAGCTTCTAAAAATGCTAAAAAAAAATCGGAGGACAGAAAAGACGTCAACGGACAAACCAACAATCCACCTGCAGGTATGACAATAAACATCACTTATATATATAATCAATATATATATAATCAATTCAGTATTAATCAATAAATTACATTATTTTTTAATGTCGTTTAACACTACAAATAAATATGTATTTTAATTGACCAAATCTCTGTGTTAAGTGCATGTATGATATGGTATCTATGTACAATCATTTACAGTATTTAAGAGAGTACAGTATTTATTTACTTAATAATTTGTGCGTCTCCGGTAGTAACGGTCATTTATTTAGTGCCATTATGTCACATCAGACTTGCACGTAAGAGTTGCACGTCTCATCTGTCACCATCACTGTGTTACATAAAAAGACGTGTGACCCAGCCCTTGTTTTGCTTTAACTGTTTTCACATGGACCCCCGGCTTCCTCACAACCCCTCCAGCTCCCTGGGTAAGCCGGCAGAATATGGGAGGCCTGGCGTTATGTTTCGGCCAGACAGCGTTTGAACGGACGGCAGTGGATAACGGTATGAACAAAAACAAGACTCCCTCATTCCTAGCATAATCTGAGGCTAATGAACGAGGCTGGAGATTATCTTGTAAAAACACATATATATCATTTATATGTGCTTTTCTGCACCAAATACCTTAAGCCTATACCTTTATCATATCCATAAAAAAAGGGGGAGGAAAGGTATTTCAGATAAACACTGTCAAAGTAAAGCTCAATGCACATGGTGCTTAAATTCGCTCTGTTCATCTTATTTGTCCCACCCAAGCAAATAAATAGCTTTCCTCTTTAGAACTGACTGTTAAAATCAAACCCCACTGAAGTCTTGTGGTCCAGACATGTTAACAGTTTCTTTATCAGTGTGTGGCCTGTGAAACTGAGAAACGAAACACTGACATAACTATGATAAATATCAAGTGAACTCTGTAAGAAAAAAGGTGTAATCAGCACATATGCGAGTGTATGAGTAATATGAATGGTAACACTGAATGACAGTTGTTTAAAACCATAATTTACTGTTTGCTATGTTATGGATAGGGTCTACTAACATTCATACGCTGCTGTCGTTTTTTAATCGTTTTTTTAACTAGTTGTTTACAGAAAGTCTACAATTAGCCTGCTTAGAAAAACAAAAATGTAGTGCTTCTTTGTTTGTTATTTTTATGATTGTTTACAACGTTTTTCAAATGTACAATGTATGTGTGTATTTACTGATTAATTGGTAACTGTGTTTAATTGTGTTCACAGGTCAAGAAGATTGAATATTACAGTCTTGGTTATTTTAATGTCATTTTACTCCTCATATTATTACATTCAGCTCATCATTAGTGTAAACGTGTTTATGAATGCTCTCAAAAAAGGCAAGACTTTAGCTCTGGTAACTGTCAGTTGTCATTTATAAGAATTGTAAATTTATCTGAACAGTTTCACCTTCATTTTACTGTATCTCTCTGTTGACACAACTGTACACTGCCTGGTTTATGTCCTCAAACTGTGAGGTTTGTTTTGACTTGTATTAATAAATTTGCTTTGTCAAATGTTAAAGAGTATTTTTAAATGCAACCAAAAATTAGATGCAAATTAGATGCAAATAAGCAAATTAAAGGCATATTGTTTTTAAATAAATGTCCATTTTTGGGTAATAGACAACATTTATAATATAACATAATAAAATTGTATTTTTGTATTTGGATCTTGAGAGGAAAAAAATTCATAATGGCACAATGAATTCGGTCACTGAAATCTTCAGTAAACTGCACAGTGTATTATAAAATAATGTCATTCATTTAGGTTATTTGTATTACATGCAATGGTGCATTAAAAATGTTTTTGCCCCCGGTTGAGTGTATTTGTTGTCCACCGGACTTGAACGAAAAATCATTATTAGTTGTGTTGCACGTTTAACTAACGTGCATAATAATTCTGCCAGATTTATAGTCAGATTTATAACTAGATTAATTGAAAGTCATATATTATCCGATGGACTAACCAGCGATACCAGGACGGTATTGAATTGTTGAATTTATAAAAGCATAACTTTTAGTAAGTTGAGCTGCATTGATATAATTCCTGCGTGTTTGGGCGAGTATAAAATCCACACCAGGATATAACCTCTGAAAGATGTGGAGCAATTAGACAGAGTAGCTTATTTAACCTTCATAATTACCGGCCTGGGGGCGATGCAGTTACTTCATCCTTACAAAAACAATGTTTATTAAGAACAGTCAGAGATATACATGTTATGAATTATTCCATTCATTAATTCTCCCACATTCCCGTTTGCGGACATTGGAAAGCAGGATGATTAATTTAGGAGCCTCGCAAGAATTTCCTCACGCTTGCCAGTTGATTGCAGTGTTTAGAGTTTATTTACTGGCTGTGTCCCAGGAAATGGTTGCAGAGACACTGCGACTCAGTAATACAACTAAACTAATATTCCCTAAATGCGATTCACGAAACATCAGAAATGATGGCAGCAAAATTGTTGCGTTGTTGCACGAGAAAGATAATAAACCGCATCGGTTTTATTTAACAAAACCATCCTGGGAGGATATTAATGCTTGTTTGGTCCCTGCAACACTTTAAATGAATTTATAAGCTGGAGTTTGCGCAGCACAAGACTGCGAATGAAGGAACTTAGTGGACGAAAAATGCTGCCTCTGGTGTCTGAAACTGGACTGTGCCCTCCTACCTTTTCCTACGGGAAAGCCGACAGGAGCGTCTCCAGTTGCCAGAGATTTAAAGACTTGTGATTAATTGCTCTGGAGTCCAGCGCTTGTCAGCTAGTTGTGCTCCCCAATAAATGCGAGGCTGTGGAGACTTTACGCGTCCATTTACGCGAGGAACCCGCGTGCGCACGGGCACATGTCCGTATTTTTCACCATTGCAACCACTGGTCATATACTTGTTTGTGCAACCGGGAAGGGAGTATTATTTCAATACGTGCGTTTTGCCAGTCAGTCGTGAAACGGGCATTTTGTAAGAAAATACGTTTTCATGCCTTGACGTGTGTTTGAGGACATCACTTGTACGATAATACAGGTATGTTTTATATTCGTTTCTGTAACGTTTCAGACCATTGCATAAAAAACATTTCGTCTATTTAAAATATTTGTGCAGAGTATTAAAATTACAGGAGAGAGATGTTTAGGTAACATGTAAGTGTTTGTTTGCCATGTTGTTTTCTTACATTAGCCAACATAAGAGCTTATTTTTCTTTCTTTTACTTTACTTAACGTAACATTTTTACACGTTTTTCGTGAGTAAATGATGAAGCTGATTTTGAAATAGTCTAACTTTATCCAAAAGTGTGTTTTATACTTTTTCTTCAGTATTCTTATGAAGTTAACATGCGTGTGGTTATTTAAACTGTTTACTTATTTAACACGTGCGTTCCTTGACATGTGTCATTTTCCAGGCTGCTAAATTCATTTCAATGGTTGGAAGGCAGTCGATCCGTATGGATGGTAATGGTTCGGTGACAGTTATGGATGACAGTCCCGCATCCAGCCCAAACTCGAGCCCCAGTCCCGACGCGCTCTCGGCGGACAGCCGGCGCGCAGAGGCCCTGTCTCGCTCCAGGGTGGTCCAGTCCAGCGGTCTCGGTGGCAGAGGGCGACCCGCAGCAGCCAACGCCGCGCGCGAAAGGAGTCGGGTTCAAACCCTCAGACACGCGTTCCTGGAGCTACAGCGAACGTTACCGTCTGTGCCACCCGACACCAAACTCTCCAAACTGGACGTCTTGATATTGGCAACCACGTACATCGCGCATTTAACGAGAACCTTGCAGGAGGAGGGGGTGGAAGAGGGGGACAACACAAAACAAAATGAAGCTTTAAACTCTCTTAAAGGCGATGGTTACTTACATCCTGTGAAAGTAAGTCGTAAACGTTTTTCTGTGGTGCATAATGTTTCCATAACATGAAAAATGTTGGTAACGTCTTGCATTATTTTGTTGAGCTTTAGCGGAGTTGAAAACTTCATTTAGTGCATTTTAATTCTAAACTATCCACTTTATTTACATGACAATTCATGTTATAAAATATATGCAATAATTTACCGTTCTGTGTTTTGTCTTTCAGAAATGGCCAATGCGTTCAAGGTTATATATCGGTGCTACTGGCCAGTTCCTGGGAAACTCAAATGAAAACCAAGGAGCGTCTTCATCGTCATCGCAAACATAAATCTTTGCACATGAGACTTTTTGAGGTAATAACAAAAATAAGGAAAAATTACATACGTTTCGACGTTGGAAGAACCACAAATGGTTTAGTTGCAGCCCATAAAATTAAACGAAAAGTTGGTACGGAGAAAAATACAACTTTTCTTTACGGTTCAAAAGTAGAAAGATATGAGCCATCGAGGACAACGGTGCCATTTACGAGGATGTCCATATTAATATATCCTAATAAGTGTAAATAAGATTTAAATATTAAACAAAATGCGTGTGTTTTTTAAGTAAAGGTTAAAGTATGTAGTTGTGGTCTCTGTTTAGACTTCTGTATTCGGCACTTCTGTACTTGTTGGTTGTTTTAAAATTCAGTGTGTTGGGTTTAATGAGCTTTTATGCCTAAACTGTTGGCGTCGCACTTTCTGTTACATTTGCACTAAATGCATGTGTGAATAACTAAACATTTGTCATGTGAAGTGGCCTGTCAGAGTCACAACAATATCACGACTCTTCTCTGTAGTCTTCCCTCTTTTCCTAGCCTTCCCACTTTTTGGAATGATTGCAGGTGTACATGTGGAATGATAAATAAAAGAAAGTGAAATTACACGGATCTCAGGTGTATTATTAATGCAATTTTTACTTAACCCCCCAGGTTTTCTGTATGTTTTTATAATGTTGGGTGCGTTCTTAAAAAAACTTTAGGATTTAACAGGGTGCAAAATGTTTCACGTAGAGTAAATGAGGCATCATTTACCCATTAAGAGTAAATGAGTCCTTTTGTTATATTTTAAACGTTTAATGCGTCGAGTTTGTCTTAATAATTGACTGGCCCGTGTATGTTTTACAATTGAAGCCTGTCGTAAAACATTAGAAACTTCAAAATGTATCATATAACTAAGTTCATGATTATTTACTTTTATTTCACCTGCTAATGAAATAACTGTAAACTCACTGTATAGAAAACATTCAGTGTTTTAATCTGTAAATCTGCTCCAGTTTAGCCTCAATTTAACTAGTTTCTGCCTCTCTCTCAGACATATATTTGTTGGTGAAATATGCTATTATATTTAGCCGTTTAAATGTATAAATAAAGCAAAATACAAATAATAGCCTATAATATGAAACTTCTGTATCTAAATAATAGATCAAGCATATATTTAATAAAAATATGAATAAATTAAATTATAGGAGGGTTAAACATTTGTTGTGCTGTAGTTTTAAAGGGAAGATAAATGTGTAAATGCGTGAACGAAGTTTGCAGGAGCAAAATACATTTCAGCGTTTTTACACAGATTGCAAATTCACACACGCGCAAGCGTGCAACAAAATGCGCATGCGCTCAAACCCGGAAGTTCCTTTTTAAAAAGTGAAGTGCGCATGCGCCGGTTCCTTCTCTCCTGACGCGTGGACGTCGCGGGTTGTGCGCTGTTGCACCAGTATACTTTAGGTAAGCTGAGTTTTTTGCTAGTACTGGTCTTAATATAATTAAGAGTCATTTATAAATGGCTATTTAGGCACTAAGTTATACGTGCTAAGGTGCTAAGCAAAGTTAGGAGGCTTTTGTGGTCTGGTTTGGCCACGTGGTTAGTCCGCATGCCTGTTGCATGGAGAACGTAACTTTAAATTTACACCGAGTCGCTTATAAAAGTTTATAGACATTTAATAGTAACGTTAATCTGAGAGACTTCATCTGAAAGAGACCAGTTAATTTAATGATGAGTTATTAGGCCATTGACATCATCGACATTTACAGTGTTATTGTAGATTATTACTAGAACTAATTATTATTATAGTTATTGTAGAATTAATTGCGATGTGCAACAAGTGATAAAAGCTTTAACTAGCAGGTTGGTATATTAAGAAGGTAGATTTATTTAAGTTAAAGTTAGTTAACGTACACTTGCACGAAATTCAGGCATTTTGGACAATCGTATAATTTATGAAGAAATGTAGTGGGTTCTGTAAAAAGGTTTTTAAATAATAATAAAATCGGTTCATTATGTTTGTAAGATGTTGTTTGCAACCTCTTAAAGTTTTCTGACAAGTTAGCTGGTCTGATCAATAGTGAGCTTTTCTGCTCGGTCACGTGGTTTGGGATCATCATGGCCTATCCTAGATAAGGTTTTAAGTACCCCAGGGGGACTGTTATAAATCATTTTTGGCAGGTGTGTGTCCCAGTTCCAGTGATAAATTGCCCCTTTGCCATTTGCTCTGCTGTCGGCAGGACTGTGCTCTGTCCGGGATGGGTCTGCCGTCCCCTGTGTGGCCTGGTGGTTCTGGGAATGGGATTGGTAATAAGGGCTTTGATTCACTTGAAGGTTCTGTGGTCTTGGTGAAGGTCCTGACCTTGAGTTGAACTAGCATTGTCCCGGCCTTTGTGCTGGTGTGGGCGGATCCGTCCTCTGGCTGTGTTACATGTGACCTTTGACCTTCGGTTCATCAGTCATCTTTCTGAGAGGAATTGAGTTTTTCAGATATTGGCTCTTCCCTCAGCGCTGCTTATTTGCGGCAGCACAAAATCAATAGACTAAACAGATACAGGTAGTTAATGACCATTTTCGGGGAGAGATGCGTCTGATCCTTGTGTCATTGACTTTGAAGGCTGCTAACATCTGACCTGTTTTGTAGGACCACAGAAGAACCCGATGAAGATGTTTGAGGAGGACTATTATAAAGGTGAGAAGCAGAAGGCTTGAGTAGATGCATTGATCTTTAATCTATTTTAAATATGTGCTTAAGTTCTGCTAAAAGCGATGATGATATACATGTTTTGCCGTTTACCCATCAGACCAGATCGGGCTGTTGACACTGTGACTATCTGAAGCCACAGCAGAGATTTACTGTCCTGTAGCCCATTTAAGAATATTAAAAATGTATGTATTTGTGTCTGTCTGTTTTCTTCATTAGATCGAAGTAATGCTACTAAAAAAGGGTGACTTCAAAATGCATCTTTAAAAAGTAGGTAATATTTTCTGTTTTTTGTCTATTCCTTTGCTTTGAGCTTGTCTTTGCTGAACGGATATCAGAGCAGAATTTGCTAATACTGCACACAGATCTTTTTCATAAATTTTTTAGCTTAATGGGTTTATAGGCCGGAAGCTTGTTGCCATGATGATGAGTCAATTTATTTTTCCCTTTACCCATCTGTGACTATCTGAAGCAACAGCAATGTTGTTACATGTTTAACAGCCTATTTAAAATTCGTATTAATTTTTCCCCCCACTAGATTAATGGTACCAAAGTATCGATCCTAGGAATGGTCATATGAGGATTACAGCATCATGAAGGTTTGTAATTTTGAGGTTTTTTTTACATAACTTCTAAATTTCTTGCCATGATGATTTTCACATTTTCGCCGTTTACCCATCAGACTAGATTTGGGCTGTTGAAACTGTGACTCTCTGATAAGCATGTTTAGGTTTTAAATGGGACGAGGCTAAATTTCAAATGTAAACTAACAAAATTCATCTGTTTGTCTAGACTAGTGCCATTGGATAGGCCTGTGGAAAGTCCATGTCGGAGGAGCTGATCAGCAATCACTGAATCTGCAAGACTTCCAGATGATAATGACTGTCAATGTGTGTGTTACCTGGATCTATTCCTCCATGATGCAAGTTGCATAGGTGTTTACAAAATGCAGGATCTGCTTCCGGAATTCCTCTAAGGTAACGTCTCGGCAGTGCAAGGAGTCCAGGTCATGGAGAGCACAGGGAAACACTGCATCGGGTGGGAAAACCAGCGCAGAGGTCCCTGCGTTCCCAAGGCACGTTTTATGATTCAACATGCAACTGTAACAATGTTATGATCTTAACGTGTACTGATGTGACTAGTTAACCAGTATGTGGTTGTGACTGTTGGAATATGTACAAATAGAAATAAATTAAAACATTTTTGACTCCATTCTTTTACTGTATTTGGTGATTTTTAGAAATGTGGACTTCAGAAAGCCATTTTAAGTACTTTGTTAAATCTGTGTGAAGAAATAAATTGTGAAAACAAACCATGTCTTAGGGTGACTGAACTTTCACACAGCAGAACCGCAATGACTGCATCTTCCTCTAGAACTTGTGTTCTCAGGCTCAGTTTAGCATGGGCTTGGGCCAGAGAAATCCTGTCAGAACCGGTAAACAAAGGGATGCATTGGGTTTAAAACACTATGAAGTTTGTGCTAAACAATTTCAAGGTACCAACATTAACTTTACAGAATGTGTAGGATTCTTGTGCTGTTTCAAATTAAACTAAATATATCTTTGCCAAAATTTGCTTGCTTCAATGTTTTAAACTTGCTTCACAAGGTTTAAAGTTACTATGTGTCTGTTCACTGTAGAAACCCTGCTTGTCTGACAGACTTTGTCTTGTGTGACTGCTCCATCTGGTGGTCCAATATAGCACAGGGGAGTATTGTTTACTTTGCAGTGCTTACAGCAGTTTAATGGAAGTGGCTGGCAGAGATGAGCACTTTGAGTCTGATCGAACTCTGCGACTAGCCATGTAGTAGCCCTGGATCATCATCTCAGCTTCAGGTGTCATGTTGACCTTCAAGTCTCTTGCATGAGCTAAAAGCTAAAAACAAAACAATTATTCAGTGCTGCCTGTTAACTGATTCATACACCACCTTAAAAAACTCAAACAACCTTCTACTGTTACTAAACAAACATCAGCTGCAATGTAGTTCATGTACGATGGGTTAGTTAACCTCTTTGTAGTCTTGTTTGGTAAATTGGACGCATGCCGGATACAGGGGCTCTCCCGGAGAGATGGCCTGCCTCAGGGTGTGCGCTGTCATGGACAGGAGGGGGGGACCGCTGCCTGTATCTCGACACTGGACGACGAGACCAAACGCTGCTGCAAGCTGAGGAGGAACTGAACCCATTTCCTACATTTATCATAATTAAAGTCATTATAAGATAAGCAAACAAAGTCAAACTGTATGGAAACATTACGATAATCTTAGGGAAATAAAAATAGTTGTTTAGACCATTATGAGTAACTTGAACGAGGTTTCGCTATTGACACAAACAGGTATAAAGAACTCTATGGTTCCTGTTTTCAAATACAGGAAGGGGTGGAGCCATCTGCTAAATGTTCCAGAAATCCTTTTGCAATTATCACAGTCTCTTGGTATGCATGCTTATAAAATTCCCAAAGCAACGTTCACATAAACACACCACAGAGCCCAGCAGAGCATTATCACATTTGACCGTCCTCCTGGAAGGGTCGGCGGCACCAGCCAGTGCCCAGAAGTTACACTGAATGGAAAACGAGATCCGCTGGTCCATATCGTCACCGTACTTCTTGCCAGGAATGAAAACAGACACAGTCCTGCTTTCAAGAGCTGAAGAGAAACAGAAAGAGCAGAGAGATGTGACAGCTACCTCAGTTTCCTCAAGTGTTTATATAATCTGTTGTATTGTGCCTCTGTGAGAGAAATAATCTAATATAATTCATGAAGTAATTTGATCATCTGGCACCAGACTGAAGCACATCCAGCTTGTCTCTCCTGTAGCTTGTGAGGTCTCCTAGAAGACAGACTCCTCCGGTTGCAAGCAGAGCAGACCCAGCGTGGATGTTGGCAGTAGCTGCTCCATGTTCATCTCTAGACAGAGATGCCAACAGTTCACCTGTAGGGGTGTGTAGAACGCCTCTCGAGGACAATGAAAGGCTGTATCTCATCAACCTGTGATTGAATAAAAGTGATGTTATGATTGGTGGTCTACAAATCGTGGATGATCTTCTAACAGCTAAACCGTACTGTAGTTGAAAAACCAGACCTATCAATGATCAGCGTGTCATTGGTGAAGGCAAGCACATCTAGATGGTTGGAGGCATCTGGATTAGCTTCACTTTGCACCAGGCTGAGAAGAAGGCCCAGTTTCAGTGTGTTGTGGAGTCCAGGTGCAACCACAGGGGAAGCAAATGAGTTGGCAACAATAGCTGTGAATCTCCATGGGGAACAGGCTGAGGCAGCCAGTAGGTTCTGGAAGTTGTCACTAACCCGACCGGGGCCTGTGAGTGGCAATCTGGAGCAAATGACTTTGACATGCTGTGAATATGGTTGGGTGTTTGTATAACATCAAAGATCACACAATCTTACATTTGAGGGTCCATGGTTGGACACTGCAAGCTTCTACACTCCAGGTGACACTGGGCCACTGGTGTACATGAGCTGGAATCCCTACAACTCGGTACAGATGGCCAATTCTCATGGAGTTACAGAGTTCATCTAATGACATTAGGAAAAACAAAACAATGACAGTTGGGGGCTGGTCCTCGTTTATTATTTAAGAAACATGCTCACCACCTTCATGGCTGCCAAAAGAAACACTGCAGGCTCTTTTAAACAATGACTCCACTATGACTTGTACCAACTAATGAGTGTACCTTACATTTATTAACATGTATGTTCAGTAACCGGAGCCTGGTGTATTGAATTCCAGACTAATACTAGGTCAACAGAATATGCTAATACGGTCCAGAGAATTTACGACCTCTCATGTTGGCTAACTGAGTAGCATTATTGAAGGAGACAGCAGCATTTAATCTAACACTGAAGGACACTGTGATTGAATGTGTTTAACCAGTTTATTTATTTGGGTTTTCTGCTTTGGCATCATGTTCTTTAGGAAAACCCAGGTTAGTCAGGGATTAAAACTCACAAACCAGCTAGATTAGTTCCTAATGATGGGTTTGAAGATTTCCTGCAATAGCATGAAAGGAAAGGGATATAATTTAGGATAGAAAAGAATGATTTTAGGCCTACCTCTTAGAAAAAGGGTGACAGATTGATATCTTAAAAAGGCAACATTATGAACTCCCAAAATATCCAGTGCTTTCACATCAACCAGTTCAACAAGCTGTTTATCTGTACACACAAACATACAATTACACAGCATTTATTAATCTGGGCACATTCCAACAATTACTAGTGTTTTTTGTTTACAGTCGATGTTGTATTGTAAACATTCGTTAAAGGACAATAAATGGACAACATGAATGAACAATGTTTACAAGCAAATAATTTTATTGGTGTTAACTGAGTAAATGTTGTAAAATATATTGTTCTTTGTTGATCTTAACTAATGCAATAATTAAAGATAATAAATAACATTATGTACACAAATCTACAGATTTAAACATTTGGTATTTTCATACTAGTCTGTTTTAAAAGCACAAATATTCTCATATAAGGTCATACATGATAGTTTGTGAATGCAGTTTTCATTAACGTTGTCTCACCCCCTAAAACGCGAGACTTCACATCCTCTTTCAGTGGAGAAGAGCACAGAAAGCAAATAAAATCACTTCTTATTGTAGCAGACTCTGTTGCACCGGGTACATGAACTCTGATATGTTGATACCCTTAAGACAAATGATCAGGTGGGAGTTACAGACAAAACCCACATACAGAAAAACAAAATAATGCTTATAATGATAAATTATTACCTCTTGAGCAAGAACATTTTTCGTCTGAGCACAGAAATCTGGCACCTTGTGTGTATTTAGTGACACGTGTCACAGCTATTACAAGACCCTCCAAAGCTAAAGGTCTCATTGGACCGTATCCACGAGGAAACTCAGAGAGATCCAAACAGTAGTTTGGAAAAGGCGGCAAGTGGGTGGGCTTTAAAACAACGTTAACCTATGAAAAGGTGTAATTTCTGTGTAAGTTATATATGATTGACTATATACACTAAACATACAGTCAATAAAATCTGCTCATCTCATCATTTATACGGTTTCTCACCTGGTTTTCTGTTTCTATGTGATCAATAAGTGAAAGTGTTTTAATGGACAGAAAACAAACCTAAAAAACAGCCATTTGATCTTTATTAAAATACAGACTACTGTTAAAATACAGGTATAGTTCATTATTAAACAGTGACATTTTTCAACAAATGATATGTCCACACACTTGTCCAATAGAGCATAAACGTACTTGTAAGTGCACTTGGATGAGAGTTTGCCAACAACCAGTTTGAAAAACACAGTCAACTGGTTTGTACAGGTTGGCACAGGTTCATTGATGAAACTCACCGATTGAAAGAGAGAAACAGCTTTAAGGGGGTCGTGTAATATGCAGTCCCCCAACGTGGCGTCCAGTTCAAGCACATCTGCGGGATTTACATACACAGTGAAGCGATACACGGCCTGCATCTGTGCGCCTGAAACACACGTGTGTCTTTATATAACACTTTACAATAATACATCCATTCAACGTTATATTATTACAGCATGCTGCAAAATACAATCCTACGTGTTTGTCTTGTTTAGTCGTTAAAATGTAGAAATAATTTCATGTATAAATAATTGAAATGCGTCCATGTTTGCGCGACGCGCACCTGAGGCGCGGGCACGTGCTCGCTGAGGTTATATAGATATAAACGTATCAAAACGAAAGATTAACCTCAAGTAACGCTTATAAACAAACCTTTTAATGCTTTACAATCGTCAATGAGTTTATTCAGCCCACCACTTCTGTCTAAATATATTATTATCGCTTCTTTTAGAGACAGAAAGTTGTCCATGACTTTTAAACGTGCAGTCCAGTCGACGGACGAGCGCGAGCCTCAGCAAACTATATGCAAATATTATGCAAATTAGATACAATAATTGACTCAAAAAGTGCTTATTTGTACATCTTTTACTCAAGAAATTTCCATAAGAAATTGTTTGATCATTTGTTTAGGTCACTAGTTTGCAAATATGGGGAATTGTGAAAATAATCCATGTGTATTACATATATTTTTATATATATATTATACTGTATCATATATATATTATACTGTATCATATATATTTGCTTCCTTATCATAAGACTCATGTTATGTCCTGTGTGCCGTCAGATAAATTGATTTAAATTCCCATTAGGCTTTTTCCCAAAATTCCCATAATTTGGCAACCCTGTCACTATTCCAATGTTTACAAATACACACTGTACTATAAAGCATAGGTTTAATGTAAATACATTTCATTTCTGAATGCCACATACAGTCTGAATGCTCATTTTATGATTCCATCATATACACAATATTAAACAGTACAAAGAGAAACATATACATTTATGCCCCAAGCAGCAATTTAATTGCCTCTGTTGACGCAATGAAATGCCATAACATTCAACACTGTTATATTGAATGTTTTAATAACAGACTAAACTACAACAATTGGCCTTATACTGCACATAATAGGCAACGTAATGCAGGACAAAAAAACAAGGAATGTGACCAAGCGTATGTTCAAGTTTACAAACATCATCCAGTTTTCCATGACACAAATAACGTCAACCATAGAAAACAATTCTGAGGGAAAGAAATTTTAACACTTTAGCTCCTGAGCTGTCGTGAGTAAGGCTTTCAATGTTATACAAAATATAATTTGTTATTTAAGCATAAAGTTTGAAACACCCTGCTTCCCAAAAGGTTAATGCACTGTTTCTGTTAACACACACACAGGTCCGGCCTCCCATGGGGACACAGCCCTGGTCAAATTCTTCCCTTTCTTCAGAGAAATTGATAACAGCAGTCGACTCGCGCAGACCTGTGTAAATCACCATCAGCTGCGCTATCAAGATTACAGGAAGGAATCTTCGGAAGGTGGAGCGTATGAAAATCCCAGGAAGGCTTCATCCGCCTCCATGACACTAGCATTAACTATTGACATTCCTGACGGGAAACACACAGAGTTCGTCACGGTTTCCTCTGTAAATTCTGGATCGAAGTTTGAGATGTCATACTGGGATTCCTGCGAGACAACATGGGAGATGTTTAGATGAAGTTATAGTATAACTGTGTTGTGTTTGTAATTGTATCACACACTACAGTCCCAGTTAGCATGTGACAACAGGATGTATGAATGTATACTAGAGATATACAAGTGTAGGTACGGTTTAAAGCTTGGTAAACTAGTCATTGTCTTACCACACTAGGGTTAAAAGGGGGTGGGATTTTTTTCTGCTCAAGGTCGTCCCAGTTGATGGACGAGAAAAAATCATGTGCTTTGACTTCATTCTGCAAAGATTACAAAAGTTGGAAAAGAAGACATTTTGCCCTCCAAATCCAAGATGTTCTGAGATTTCCCATTTTTCATCTCTATATCAGACATTAATCAAGTTCCTAGGACTCTTTACTGCAGACCAACACTTATTACGTCTTCTAAACGTGAAACTTTAGCCTTATCCTCCACAAGGGGGTGATGATGTAACAGCAGAGAGTACTAAAGAACTCACAAAGTCATCATTGTAGCCCAGCCTCCTGGTGTGATCTTTCTCCAGCAGGGCCTGCAGAATGGACCAGGCAGCCGTAGACGCCCCAGGACGCATTATGAGCTCCTTATGAAGAATGTTGTCATACATCTCATGTGTGTCCCTGCTGTAGAATGGAGGCTGTAGGGAGAATTAAGAATTAGGTTTTACTGATGACCATCCAGTAACATCTCACAAGCTTGAGGGTCTGTCGGTCACTTACAAGCCCATAGAGCATTTCATAAAGCACAGAACCGAGACACCACCAATCCACTGTGTTATCATAGGGCTGCTTCTTCAGAACTTCAGGAGCGAGATACTATCAGAACCACAAGCAAATGCAACTGTATTATTATTATTATTACCTCAAAGATCTTACCTGCTCCTTTTCAGTTAATCTGATCTAAAGAAACTATAACTATAATAATTTATAACCCCACTAACTTATTGTTACACATGTTTGACCACGGTCAAAAACTGGACATGGTCAAAAATATTAATATTACACAATACCTCAGGTGTCCCACAAAATGTGGTTGTTGTGTCTGCATGGGAGATGCCCTCCTTACACAGTCCAAAGTCAGTCAAGACTATGTGTCCCTTTAGAGACAAAAGACATTTTCAGCATCTCCAACACAAGGCCCCCTTATTTCCTTGGAGCCAATGAATCTTTTGTCTGACTGGAGTACAGGCCAAAACCTGTAAAGCTTCTCACGGTTACCTCAGATTTTGTTGAAAATTTGCAATTTAAACAATTTAATATCAAGCATTGTTACAAATTCAAACAAGTCTCTGGTTTCATTGCAATATTTTATTTGGCTGGCTAAAGCTCAGTATGCTCTCAGATGATCACATCATCTCTGGATATCTAGAGCGTTTGTTATATTCGCAAGCAAGCAAAGATCACTCGGTTTTCTCTGGAACCCTGACAACTATGTTCAGCTTTGCTCTGGTTACGAGAAAAGTGAAAAAAGAGGGATGCTTACTTGAGAATCCAACAGAATATTTTCTGGCTTCAAATCCCTGGAAAAAGCACAATAAACAGCAGATATCATAAAGATTTTACTTTATTATATAAAGATTCTAAATTCTCAATGCACTTAATTCACACAACGAGCAATTTCCTAAAGCTACCCAGACACACAGTTAACCATCATTTAAGAAAGTCCAAATCTGACACTTGCAGCTCAAAGCATTCTTCTGAAAGCTGTATGTACCTGTAAACAATGTTTATAGAGTGCAGGTAACCCAAAGCGCTCGACATCTCGGCGATGTAGAACTTGGCTCTGGGTTCAGGAAAGGTTCGTTCTTTTTGTAGGTGAAAGAAAAGCTGGAATGGGAGAAATTTGTTTTAGATCACAGCAAATTCAAAGCTGGACTTTCAAATGCCACCTGTTGCTCGAATGTCTCTGTTCTGTAGCCTGTATCACAATACTTAAGGTTACTTTGTGGTTTTTAAAGCTGAAATCTATAACTTTTTGGATTAAAATACATAAAGCAACCTTAAATGTTATTTAAAACAAAGGTGGCGACAAAGAGGCAAAAGTTACAGCGTTTGGAAAATACTGTTACCAAAAAACAGGAACTTGGACTTTTGCTTTTCATATATTTAACTACCCTTGTCTGTAATTCAAATACAATGGCAAATACAATAAGCTCAGTCAAGCCTTGACTTGCCGATCTACAAGTCACATGACCAGCATCTTCATTTCCTTATTAAGACATTCATTCTGAAAAATGCCATTGTCAACAATAGCCCTATTTGTATATATTGGTTTAATATGGCAAACAGTGGCTTTTGTGGCATGCTGACAGTTCAAATGTCACCCTTGAGAATAAGTCGGCAACTTTGTCTTTTGTCAACCAGTACTCACTTCTCCACCATTCACAAAGTCCAGGACGAAGTACAACTTGTCCGTTGTCTGAAAGGAATAGTGCAGCCCAACCAGGAAAGGGTGTTTAACATTTTTCAGCAACACGTTGCGTTCGGCCATTATATGTTTTTGCTGAATGAAAAGAATGATAAAGTTTTAAAACGAGAAAAATAATCCCTTAGGTGTTTTTCCCAGCTACCTTCTTTCATATCATTACCTCTTTTCTCTTTAAAATGACCTTTTTCTGCAAGACTTTGATGGCATAATACTTCTCATCTCGTTTCCGTTTTGCAAGGAGAACCTGAACGCAGGAGAGAACGCAGTGGGTAAGCAAAAGATACGACTTCCACCACAACTAAACACAAGTAAGAAAGACAAGCTCTGTGGCTGTGAAACTAACAAGCTTTCGCTTCCTGAATTGTGAGTGTCCACAGCTTGGAACTAAACGCTACGGCCAGCCACCACAAAAAATGAACAAGGGTTTTTTTAAAAGCTCAGAGCTTTCAGTAAATGACACACTAACAATTGATTCAATTTTATTTCCCTAATAAAGCGACAGCCTCTGAACTTCAGGCAATAAAAAAGTACATTTTAACAATAACAATAAACTCACCTTTCCAAAGCTTCCCTTTCCTATGACTTTAAGAAAGTCAAAGTCAGTGGGTTCTGCTCTATGGAAACACAAATTGAAATTGTGATGTAGTCACATTCCTATAGCTCAGCTGGTACTGTATGTATATAGTCTGTCGTATATGTACATGTAATTCATGCTAAAAAAGGAAAGGCATGTATACCAATATTTACATTAGCGTTTGGTTAGAAGTTTTCCAATGTATACCATATATAGTGTCACTATATGAAGCAATAATCTCCATTAAACAGTTTCATACTATACAAACATATAATGTATATGTTTATATAGTATATATATAAGGTATAATGTTATTAAACACTTACTGTAAATTCGCAGATGGCCCCAGGTTTATGTTCCCAGTGGTGGAGTTACCCTGTTAAAGATTTGAGGAACCACCATAAATAAAAAAAATGTGTTAGTTGTATATCAAACACTCAAACTCTGTACACATAGCTGACAGACGAATTTCTATCAAAACAAACACACCAAGTTATTGGTATGTTATCATCCACTTATTTCAAATACTGACCTTGTCATCTTCATCCTCTGACACATCCGAGAAGTTTATCGATTTGTCCATCTGCAGAAAGTCTCTAACATCAGGACTGTGTGTTTAAAATGGGTGAACATTCATGTGTTAGAAATCTGACTGAGAAAACACAGTTACAGTCACAGCTGTGTGCAGAAATGTGAGCAAACATCAACAGCTCTGTGTTACAAGAAGCATAACTATAACTATAACATTACACTGAAGAATCTTTTATTTGGCACAGATATACAAAATACAATCATACTAGTTTTGTTCTCAAAGTTTGGAAATATACATAGTTGTGGCTGGTTTTGGTTTGTATCTATGTGGAGGCACTACAGAGATAGTTTTCATGTTAGTTTTAGCTAAATATTTAGATTTTTACATTTTTTGTCATTTCATTATTCATATCTAACATGGCTATATAAAATAAATACATGTTTATTTCATTCCCAGTTTAACTTTTATTTATTTTTTAGTTGATACCTCTAAGTACCTCAGATTAAATGTAACTTTAAACGTCTATTGCTAGGCAACATTTCTAATTTTCGCTTAGTTGTAATAAATAATTTATGTCTATATTTTAGTTTTAGTAACCTAGATGCACTGATACTCAGAGTGTTATCAGTGAATGACAGTGACTGTGTTGATATACTCACTGCTTGCAGAGCTGAGAATGACAAACAATCTTCTGAATGAACTCATGTAATCCTGCTCTTCTATGCTTTATAAACTCTGAAAATACAAATATAAATAACATCCAGCTTAGGACAAAAGAAGCCTCAAGTGTGTGTAGCAGCATTTACATGCATGCATCCGTTAAACACTTTAATCCAAAGTAAATACCAATATAGTATCATATAATTGGTCACACGTGAGCTGAACACACACAGTTCACAAAATGTTTGTTGCCAGATTGTCTGAAAGCACGAAGTACAATTATACAAAGACAAAAGCCTGGGGCGAAGTGGATTGTGGTCTAATTTCTGCATAGAACTTCTTGTATAATCTAATTTACCAAATACACATGATCTCTTGATAAAGTCACCAACGTACATGCATGAGAACACAAAGGATTACAAGTCTGTGCAATATTTATTATAACATGAACAAAAGTACCTGGGTCAAAGTTGTCGCCGAATATCCTCTTAGCAGGAATCTTCAAGTTCAGAGAAGGAAACTGTTTTTTTAACTGCAGAAGGAAACATATCTGAATAACAAAAAATATTTTGCAGATACAAAAATACTAACCAAATGTAGCACAAACTGTTTACTTACGGTGTTGTAAAGTTTGTCAAACTCAGCATATCTCCGAAACACAAACCACTCATGTCTTCCAACACAAACCATTACTTTGTAAACCTAAAAAAAAACAATGAAAAGTCAAACGTTTACAAACTCAGGCTAATAACTTACATTAAATATGTTCACGCAATATGTATCAAAACATCAGAGATCAGGTGACTCACAGTATAACGCTTCTTCTTGTCTCTTTGCTCGTTGTAGCAGGGTATGCTAACATTGGGACAGTTTGGTAGATCTTCCATCCTGAAGACTCAATCTTCAGGCGCAACGTCTCACAGATGCAACAGGTCCTCAGAACGTTCTCCTGCCTCTGAAACACACCTGCGCCTGATCAGAACCTTCCATGATGACCCTGCAGAGATCAAGCAAACATACCAAAGAATGAAAAAGGGGTTCTACCAATTTGACGGTTCCTTTTTAGCAGTTTGAAGATACATCCACTTCAGCTCCAGAGAGGTCTCTGGGCTTTGAAAGGCCCCTCAGTGAGGCACTAATCAAATGTGGCATGAATGCTGAGGAGCCTCAGTCTGCCTCAGTCAGGCGACGAGTCTCAACCTCTTTTTCACCCTGATCTTCGTTTCCCTCATACTGGGAGGGACAAAAGGGGACGTTCTTCTTTCATATGTCACTTCCTCACACTCCCTCTGTCAAACGAAACGCATGCTTCCTCGCTGGGTGGCCGACATTCTAGTTTACCTCTGAGGTAAAGGAGGCATTTTTAGATAACGCTTGGCTGAACCTATAAAATATAGGTTTTAAGGGGGGAGCTTCATGCAGTCATTATTTCTTCTCGAAATAAATAATGACTGCATGAAGCAGAAAGCATGAATCTTTTTGAGATGCTTAAAATTGTTCAATCGTAAAGCACAAAAAATACACGAAAAATATTTCAGGCTAAGTACTATTAGTTTAGAACTTGAATTAAAGACGTAAAGAAAGAAAACTCGCAGGTGTTAAATGTTAAAGTTCTAACAATAACAACATAACCAAACCGAGAAACTACTTTAAATCTTAAGGTTTCAAATCCCCTTTGAAAACAAAAAACTACAATACGATACTGTATACATATACATGGCAGTACATAAATAAATGAATAAAAATAAACACAAAAACAATAACTGGAAACTATGATCAGTCAAACAGGTTTGAGCAAGGTTCCTTCACAAGAAATGCAATACAGAAGAAGTGTGTGTCAAGGAAACTGCCCCACAAAGTTTAGTGTTAGTATCTGTCATAAAACTTTCAATAGAAGTTTAACTTACCGTAAAATATAAATCGCCTGGTGAATATTTCACCTGTTGGCCAAACCATTTGCAATTGTAAACACTGTGTAGGTTGTTGCTCAAAGACACCATAACAAAAACACTTCTGCATGTAGCCTCATGGTTTCAGTTCCCAAAAACAACTGTTACATTAAAAATACAGTGAATGTATCTAAACTGTGTCTCCTTGTACAAACGGTGCAGGAATACATTACAAGTAAGTTAACCACCACAACAGCAAATGAATCTTAGCTGTACGTCAACAATATTACAAATGACGTCACGTTCTCTACACAGCAGTGATAATACGAAGTTGTTTTTGTGAATCCAGACTTTATTACGTTAATCTGACCACCAGAAACAATGTCGTGTCATATCATTTCACGATGAAACGAAACCAACCAAAATGCAAAAAGCAAATCTTCGTATTCTGACCACATTTTACATTGGACTTGTTTTGCAAAACACAGTATTTTGACGTTTTGCCTCCGTTTTAAATAAATAAATAAATGCTTTATTAATGCTTTATCCCTGGACATTGTGTACCACAGCACAGCAATACGGAGTCAAGCCCAAAACTAACTAACAAGCTCCGGTGTAGTTTTGGACTCGCTAAAGGGAGTCGAGATACGTAACTTGCCTTATTTTCTCTGTCTTTCCATCCGGTGACGTGTCGAGGGGCAAAAGCAACTCCAGCGACTCAGATCAGCCCCGGCGTGTATCGACCCGGTTCAGCGGGACCCGCTCATCGCCGCCCGAATCAGAAAGAAACACCGACGCTTGGGTCCAAGTTCCGAAACAAACAGTCACGCGACCAAACGTGGGACGAGAAACAGTGTTAGTAAAGGAGAGACAACATCTCCATCTAGAGACAGACAGGCGAATGTCTGCTTTTTTATTTTTGTATTTAATTTATTAGAAAAAAATCCAAAACAAAATGAACACAAACAAAACAAAAAAAATTAGTATAGTACAGTACAGTACAGTACAGTACAGTACAGTAAAGTATAGTACAGTATAGTACAGTACAGTACAGTACAGTAAAGTACAGTATAGTACAGTATAGTATAGTATAGTACAGTACAGTACAGTATAGTATAGTATAGTGCA